>RPFO01000276.1:2496101-2746761 GCA_009746045.1 Mesostigma viride
TTGAAGTGGGAGGGCGAGTGTGTGTACAGGCGAGGACGAGCTGGTACACCACTAGGCTAGTCATGGCATGTATGCAATCATGTATGCTAGTCATGGCATGTAGGATAGTCATGGCTCCGCCAACCCGATCGCTGTGTGGGTGACACGGAGGGGATGTGTCCTGCATGGCAATTGTTGGGAAGAATGCATGCTGGCCCCTTTGTTCTCTGGCACGACGCTGTCTTGGGCCGCTTGTGTGGGTAGCAAACTATGATGTGCCATGGAGTAAACCGTGTGGGTACAAGCGCTGTCTCGCCCTGGCGTTTACAGCCCACCTGGCTGGGCCCTGCTGGCGTGAAGAATACCCAACGCTTTTCACATCCTGTCTTGCGCAGCAGAGCGGCGCATCTGATGCGCACCCTTCGTAGCCAAGCTGGTGCCTTGGCTCAGGTGCAGGTGCCAGAATTGTGCACTGCGGTGTCAGACATGGCCGCTGGCCAGGTGGCCACGTAGGGTACATATGCTCAGGAGGATCTCCAGCGGGTGGTTGTTCGCAGCCTGTGCTGGTGGTCTCATCGGCAGTTCAGTGGTGTCTCGAGCCGGGCAGGTGCTTGCCGCCCCCAGATTGCCGATATGTATAGAATATGTCCATGATCGATGCAGCAAGTCCCGTTTCACCCCAGATGTATGGATGTGACGGGCACCAGTGGAACCACGGGCAGTGGTTAAGCCCACCCCTGGTGACATGGAACATGCCTCTGGTCACGGTACTCTATACACCTTGCCAACGAAGTCCTCCAATAGCCACATGCCGCGCGCTAACTAACGCGCATGCCACGCGCTAACTAACTCGGCAATGATTACTGTTGGCACGTGCCTGTTGCCATCCGCAGGCGCGCTTGCTGACACATGCCCAGGGAGACGCGCCAGTATCCCGCGATGGCGTGCTGATGCTGCTACGTCACGGCCTGCTGGTAAGAGGGATGTGCGTAGCAACAGCAGTCCGCCAAATCGATGCTGCTGGGGGGCAAGTAGGTTATGTCAAAACAGGACTTGGTTTTGTCATGGCAGATTTCACTATTGTGTACCATGGGCGCGTCACGGCTAATGGCGTAGTGGCATGTTGCTGTCGTGTACCGTGGCTGCTACCATGGACAGGTTTTGACAGGCTTGATTCATCTCAAAAGTCTCTCGTGCATGCCCATTACGTCTTGCTTGGTCAGGTGCCCTATCCACGCCTAGACTGGCATGCTTGACCAGGGCAGAGTTTGCCTTCCGTTGTTGTGCATGTGTGGGCATGATTGTTGGCTGACCACAGGTGCGGCAGCTGGCAGGCACAGGGCTATACTGGTTCGGCATACCCAACATCGGCCAGGTCTTGAAGAGCATTATCCAGGTACTGAACCATTCTATGCTTAAGTGAGACAACTAATGATCGCAGTCACATGTGTGGCGTGCTCCACCACAAAGGCTAGCTGCATCATGGCTGAACGTAACTTCACCTTGTTGCCTTACTTGCTTGACGTAACTGACGTTGGACCTACTTGTGGTTGTACCTTAGTTGCGTGTTCTCGAGCTGTCAGCCTAGGTTCACCTCTTTATCCAGGAAGAATATAATTGCTGCGTCAAGAAACTGAGTATCCTTTTACCCCTCACATAGGATGCCCTTTACATACGATTTTAAAGAGAAAGCGATGTTACATATGATAGTAATAGGGCATATGGTGACCTCTTGCACGACCGCTCATGCCCCTGGCTGAGCACACGTTTGCTTGCCCCTGTCCCGCGCCTGGGCTGGTGCCTGCGCAACAGGGCCGGCACGAGGTGATTGGCCTCGTGTCCAAGCGCCGGCGCAAGGAGATTCTGCAGGCTGAGCTGGAGAAGAAGCCGCTGCACCAGAGCGTGCTGGGCATGCGCTTCCACCTACGGGACCTGCTGGGCTCGTGCACGCTGGATAAGAAAGCGACCACGGTGGGAAACCTGCTCCGCCTGCACCACTGAGGAGGGTAGCGACGTACTGATATAGCATAATTAAGGGGCCGGGGGGGCGGGGTGGGGGTGGGGGGGGGGTTGCTTGCCAGGCCGTGGGTACGTGTCACAGGCCCCGTTTGCATTCCGAAGACTCCCCATGGTCAAGGTCTGCGTACTGCTGACATCCATATATTTTACGGCAAGCTGTTTAACACCTGGTACCAAGTGAATACTGACATGCACCTGCCAACTAAATTATGTATAACTGGAGAATCTGGACTGGATCCAGCTGCGTCACGCATGGGTACCTGGGAGCACGAGCACGGGGGTCGCAGTCAAACTGGCCTTGAGGGCCTTATCAAAGGCCTGCTGGCACTGTGCCGACCATGCAGACGAAGGACGCGCCCTTCTTGAGGAGAGCGTTGATTGGCGACAGTTAATGCACATGTGTGTTGGATGCGAACGTGTGTTTGATTATGCAATGGCTGGCATATATCAATCCATGCAAGCTTGCCAAGCTGGCTTTATATAACTGGGCTAGGCTTTCAAGTCTATGGGCATCCCCCCCAGGCAGGGTGCACGCGGACATTGTAGGTAGCGATGCGCAGCGAGTGGTGCCGGTGTTGGCCCAGCAAGGGGCGCCGGGGACCCGCGGTATCGGCAGGGGTTGGGGAGAGGCTGGCGGGGTGTGTGCGGCGAGAGATAACATAGTACTTTTCAACGTGCATATGGCACCCTCCAAGCGAGCGGCGCGACTTGCTCGCCCCTGGTCGTTGGGTCAAAGAATGCAGCATACCGTTGGTGGGAGTGCCGGGTGGCAAAACCCAGCAAGCGTTCCTTGTTGCGAAGTTGGCAATAAAGGTCGCAGCTTTGAATCCGCTGCGTCGTCCGTGAGATTGGGTTATCCAAGACACGCTAGCTCGGCCATCGGACAACGGGCGTCTGCCATGCATCCATGTGCACACGCATTAACTTTGTTAATTAGCTGTTTCCTGCTGTGGCTGGGGCATGCTCACAACTGTTTTCTCCCCGGCTCACAACTGTTTTCTCGCGGCCACGGGCCCCGCGGCCCGCTGGTAGAATGCAAGGTAGAAGTCCGCAGGTGGAGGTTATTGCCCCGGAGGATAGCCGCTACACTACCGGTCGTCTGGTCTGCCATTATAGTACGTAGGTCGTAGAGGACAGCTCAGATGAGGATTATATCCCCCTCTGGTGCCTGTATGGTCGGGGCATGATGCAGACGATATTTGTAATTTTTGTGTAATTATTTTTTTAGTGAGATTATAGTAGTACTCCGTGGCATGCCCATGCGCATGACACGCAAGTACTTACTTCCAAGATGCATGGATTTTTTCGATATTGCAGGGCGAGACTGCCAAGAGGCATGCAGCGAACACATGCGTCCATCCATGCAGGTCCAGACACAGCTGTCTCAATTCATATATGCTACAGCAGATACAAGAGCACAAGTGTACTTAACATTGGCCGGTTGTGTTGTGAAGTGAGAGATTGAAGTATTATGCGTACGATGAGCGTCCAACCACATGGCGGTCTTCCAATTAGGCACGCATTGAAGTTTTGAAGACATGAACCAACATGACGTTTTCAAGACATGAACCAACAGATGTAAGTTGCAAAGGCAGGTCGCAGAAACCGCAGAAACCTTTGGAAGATTGTTGTGCTCTCATTCCTTCATGGCAACCTTACAAGCCTGCAACATTTGGCCTACAGAGTCATGACCTTCTTGGCCTGAGGGGCCCACCCGTGTGGCTGCGTAGCTTGCATGGCACACACTTGTCGTTGGGCACTTCCAGCGCGAGGCCACATAAGATATTCGAGCCATCGGAACTGAGTATCGCACGAAACCACGCCCCTCCTACCGGGCAATTCCTATGTTGCTGGGGAGGCAGTAGAAGAGCCATCATTTTCTCACTGTCAGCCGACTACTATAACTAATCCTGACACTATTCACTTAAGCAGCTAAACCCGCACCAAAGGAAGGGCAGCACTATGTGGCCATGTCCAGGCACAAGGCTTGTTATAGGGCGGGCTATCTGTAAGCTGGAATCCCGCGTGAAGCTGGCGCCAACTTCTCTTGCAAGGCTCGCAGCAGCCGCTGTTTTATCTCCATCGCCTTGTCGGACGCAAGCTCTGCTTCTTTGGTTTGCAGAATGTAGTTATCAAGCCCGCCCTTTTTATCAATGCAACGCAGCGCATGCGTCGTGACCCTCACTCGTATGTTTTCGTCCAGAATTTCGCTGTACAGTTGTTTCCAGTGCGTGTTGGGCTTCCAGGTCCTCCGCGATCTGCCATTAGAACACCACAGAGTGGCCGATCACAAGATCCAAGTAAGTAAGCTGTCTATCGAAGCCCTACACGAGAACAACCGGGTGCAAGCCTTTTCATGCCATATGATGCACACAGACAACTTACTTGTTCCCTCCGTCTTCGCTGACCTTGTTTCCAAATCCAATGCCGCGCCCAGCATACAGGCCTTTTCTCGCGCGACATATAGCTGCCCGAGCAAAGGTTTCCAACCCGAGAGGCATTGTGCCTCTGTGCACTTGGATGCACGGTTCGCACTCCTGATGACAACAAACTCTTAACTCTTAAACCTCCGGGGAAACCACAACTAATCCCATTGTGTCGCAGAGAATGCGGCAGAGAAAGCACTGACTCGTTAGTAAACGATCTCTTCGCTTCGTTGCTTGTGGAAACCAGGATTCTCAGTTTCGGCGACCTTTGATTCGGCCTGCAGCTGATGTGAAACAAAATAATGCCCGCTTCTTGCAGCTCTAGATTGCTATACAGGCCTGCAGCAGGCCAAACAGGCGTGAATAACGTGCAGCGAACTTACCTACTGTTGTGACGACTGACGAGCATGGGCCATCGGTCGTGGTGGCGATACTACTGACGAAGCAGGGCAGCCCATCATGCAGCGAGCCAGGCAGCCAGTACAGTAGTCCACTAGTCCAGTACCCGAATCGTGCATATGCCATATTGGCATATCAGCATCGATGGAAATATAATCTGCTAGCTTCTGCTTTCGGCTACACGTCAGGTCTGACTTCTGTATTTCTTATTCCGGGGCCCAATGGCCGGCGCCGCGCCAGACTCGCCCGCCTTTGGGCTTTGGGCGTCTTGGAATTTGGCTTTGGGCGTCTTGGAAGTTGGCTTTGGGCGTTTGCTCTTTTGGCAGATTTCTACACTACACTGGTACTACGTAAAAAAGCACAGACTGGTGCGGCGTAACATTTTTAAACTTGGTAAAATTACCGCCGCACAGCCAGCCAGAACTGGACAAGGTGATGGCCGCAAGTAGTCGTTGCTGGGCTATCGTATTTGTAGCATGGGGCGTTTCACCGAGTCTACGGTTAGCATGATGGGGAGGATTCCTAACCTTCATTATGTGGGTTAAGTAGGGGTGCTCATAGTGGCCGGTTTCCCTCGCTTCCTTGTAAACCAGGCTCTGTGTCAAGATCACAGACGACCGGGTAAGTAGTTGTTCCAGTCTGTTCTAGTTTGTATGACGCCTGCTATTAGGCGTTCTTGTTATTGTCGTTCATCATCGCCGTGACCGTCGTGGCCAGCAGCGTGCTTTTTTTACATACCCGGATGGTGTCGACTTGTTTATTGATAGCGCATTGGTGAATATCGCTGCATGGAGGAATATCGGCTACAACCCGCGGGAAAGTGCTGGCTCCAATGTGCTTTTTGTATGCAGGATGACGGCACTGCCAAGCCGGAGACGAATATGACGCTCGTTATAATGCCAGTCATTCAGACCGACTGCGCGACTAGTTGTGGGATACACGTTCCTGGTTGTGGGATGTGTTCCTTGTTTTGGGATACTTGTTCCTGGTTGTGGGATGCACTTTCCTGGTTGTGGGATGTGTTCCTGGTTGTGGGATACTTGTTCCTGGTGGTGGGAAATTCGTTCGTGGTTGTGGGATACATGTTCCTGGTTGTGGGAAACACGTTCCTGGTTGTAGGATACTTGTTCCTGGTTGTGGGATACACGTTCCTAGTTGTGGGATAGTCGTTCCTGGTTGTGGGATGCACGTTCCTGGTTGTGGGATGCACGTTCCTGGTTGTAGGATACTTGTTCTTGGTTGTGGGATACACGTTCCTAGTTCAGTTGTGGGATACTCGTTCCTGGTTGTGGGATGGGTTCCTGGTTGTGGGATAGTCGAGCCTAGTTGTGGGATGTGTTCCTGGTCCAAATATAAAGGGGCACGGGCATTAGCGATAGCAGAGGGGGCTGGGGAATAACGTTAGCAGAGGGGCACGGGCACTAACGTTAGTGAAGGGGCACGGGCGCTAACGTTAGTGAAGGGGCACGGGCACTAACGTTAGCAGAGGGGGCTGGGCACTAACGTTAGTAAAGGAGCACGGGCACTAACGTTAGCAGAGGGGCACGAGCACTAAAGTTTGTAAAGGGGCGCGGGCACTTACGTTAGCAGAGGGGGCTGGGGAATAACGTTAGTGAAGGGGCACGGGCACTAACGTTAGCAGAGGGGGGGGAGGGGGGGGGCACTAACGTTAATAAAGGAGCACGGGCACTAACGTTAGCAGAGGGGCACGAGCACTAAAGTTTGTAAAGGGGCGCGGGCACTAACGTTAGCAGAGGGGGCTGGGGAATAACGTTAGTGAAGGGGGGTGGGACTCTCCCGTCTTGGACTGCCATGCAGGACAAGACACGGCGGAAGAAGATTGTCAAGGCGCACACGCCCGACCCTGTGGGCAAGCCCCCTCCCCCCAAGCGGAGGAGGCGTTTTGATGAGTAGTGTAGTTAGTATTTTCTAGATAGCTTAGAGTTAGGATAGTTCGATCAGGCGGCTTCCTCCACCCCATCCATCACGGAATATGTGCTACATGATCTCCCCACGGAGGCATGTTATAATTTAATTTAATTTAATTTTTTAAGGGGGGTGGGCATTAACGATAACAGGGGGGGGAGGGCACTTACGTTAGCAGAGGGGGCTGTGGACTAACGTTAGTAAATTAATTTATTAATTAATAGACACGTGACTGCGTCACGTGAGCATAAGTCCTCAGTGGGAGGGGAACATGGGATGGAATGGATGGTGTAAGCTATCTAGGTCCTAGTTACAGGGGTGTGGGCACCGCGGCCCGAATCGCTATGAATGCCATACTTGGTCACACGCGGAGCCCCCACAGGCTTGGGGGTGGTAGATCCTTCATCACTACTTGCCATCTATCCTTGCGTACCATCTGCCTCCATATTACAGACAAACCAGGAGGCTGCCCGGGGCCGTTAGTAAAGGGGGGAGGGAATTAACGATAGTAGAGGGGGGAGGGGCACGTACTTACGTTAGCAGACGGGTGTGGGACCTTACGTTAACAGAGGGTGTGTGGGAATTAACGTTAGCCGAGGGGGTGGGCACTAACGTTAGCAGAGGGGTGTGGAAACTAACGTTAGCAGAGGGGTGTGGAAACTAACGTTAGCAGAGGGGGTGTGGGAATTAACGTTAGGGCCGCGCACTGCCGGCAGTTACCACTCCCTGTGATGATTGCATGGCTGGCTTGTGGGTTCTTGCATGGGGTAGCACTGCCGGCAGTTACCACTCCTTGATGACTGCATGTCCCCGGCTTGTGTGTTCTTGCATGGGGTGGCACTGCCGGCAGTTACCACTCCTTGTGATGACTGCATGTCCCCTTTATGCAAGGATGGCTTGTGGGGTCTTGCATGGCGTGGCACTGCCGGCAGTTACCACTCCTTGTGATGACTGCATGTCCCCTTTATGCAAGGACGGCTTGTAGGGTCTTGCATGGCGTGGAACTGCCGGCAGTTACCGCTCCTTGTGATGACTGCATGTCCCCTTGACGCAAGGATGGCTTGTGGGGTCTTGCATGGCGTGGAACTGCCGGCAGTTACCACTCCTTGTGATGACTGCATGTCCCCGGCTTGTGTCTTCTTGCATGGGGTGGCACTGCCGGCAGTTACCACTCCTTGTGATGACTGCATGTCCCCTTTATGCAAGGACGGCTTGTAGGGTCTTGCATGGCGTGGAACTGCCGGCAGTTACCACTCCTTGTGATGACTGCATGTCCCCGGCTTGTGTCTTCTTGCATGGGGTGGCACTGCCGGCAGTTACCACTCCTTGTGATGACTGCATGTCCCCTTTATGCAAGGACGGCTTGTAGGGTCTTGCATGGCGTGGAACTGCCGGCAGTTACCGCTCCTTGTGATGACTGCATGTCCCCTTGACGCAAGGATGGCTTGTGGGGTCTTGCATGGGGTGGCACTGCCGGCAGAGGATACTTGTTCCTGGTTGTGGGATACACGTTCCTAGTTGTGGGATAGTCGTTCCTGGTTATGTGATACTTGTTCCTGGTGGTGGGAAACACGTTCCTGGTTGTGGGATACTCGTTCCTGGTTGTGGGATGCACGTTCCTGGTTGTGGGGTACTTGTTCCTTCATTTCATTAATTAATTAATTAATTATCAACATCACTCCGTTGGGAGTAGATGTAGCACATAGCCCTGAGAAGGGGCATATGGCTTTTAATACATTCTAGGCTACTTCATGCAAGGGTGGGAATGTAAGCTACCCCTGCTCTAGGTGCACCAAGGCACCTGCACCCTCATGGTCTATCACGCTATGCCCGGGTAAGGGGGGAGCATGCCTGTGAGGGAGGAAGATCATCATGGCTATACAAGAGCTAGGACATGGCTTCTCGACAGAGAGCATCTCTCTGCATGGCATAGCATGGCTAAATTCTTAATGCAACATCCATGGGGGTCCCATTATAGACAAAGCATGGCTAAATGTTGAAGGCATCATCCATGGGGGCCATTATGGGCGCACATGCGCGTGGGCCACATGCTAGGCTAAGCCTTACTAATCTACACTACTGGTATATATATTCCTAGTCTGACTGAGGTGGCAGGAGGGGGCTGCCAGGGCTTGTGGTCAACGTGGATGACCGCCCCCCTCCAGTATACCGGCTTCCCCCTTGCGCTCTGCCGGAGCTGAAGGTAGGTCGGCCATAGCTCGCGTCGCCGTTGTTGCTGGGCCAGGGTCAAGTCGTCGTCCAGCGTGAAGCGAGTCTCCGAGAGCTTCTTGCGGCATTTAAGGAACGCCAGCTTGTCCGCCATGTACTTAAAGGTGAGGAGCACGGGTGCCGGGCCAGCCTTCCCCCGCGCGCGGGGAGGCGGACAGCCGACATGTCCAGCTCACCAGTGAGTAACATGGGGGCAAGAATGGCGCGCTTAAATGCCTCAAGAAGGCTCGTGGAGGTCTCACCTGCCTGCTGGTCGAAGTGCTTGACGATGACATTGTGGCTGCGCCGCGCGATGTCGGCTTCCTCGCGAAGGTCGAGGGCTTGTTGCTTGAGTTGTGCCGAGATGGTGGAGGTGGTGGAGGTGGTGTGCTGCTTAAGCAAGTCCGCCCAGGTGGAGGGAGCATCGCCGGCCGAGCCAGCAGACGCCGGCTGGGCGGCGATGTCCTTGACCGCCTGGGCGGTGAGGCCGGCGGTGTCATGCAAGCTCTCAAGGGCGTTGGCGGTGGCTTGAAGGCGGTGGTCGAGGTCGAGGAGCTGGGCTTTGATGTCGGCAGTGGAGGCGGAAATGGCAGTGGAGGTGGAGGCGGCGGCGGTGGAAATGTGAGGAAGTTCAGCAGTCAGCGTGCCGCCGATTGCTGCTATGTCGGCAGCAAGGGGGGTCACGTGCTGCTGAAAGGCTTCCGTGAGGATGGAACGGAATGCGGGGGCGGAGATGGATGGAGCCCAGATCTCGCCGTCAGACTTCTGGAGAAGAGAGTTGAGGACGGCGTGTTGGAGTTGGGGGCGGGGACAACCGAACATCTGGCTGATGTTGTGCCAGCGTCGGCCGTCGTCGACGAGGAGGCGTCCAGTGGCGTGGAGATGGAGGCACAGGTCGTAAAGCGAGGCGTAGTCCCCGAAGAAGATGTGATGCATAGCTTCACTCGGAGAAATGGTGGTCCAGTCGTAATCATCGACCTGGAAAGGTTGGGGCCGAAAGCGCGGTTCCGAGAAGCGTGTTTCCGCCCAGCGTGGCCCTCCAGTTTTGTCGGCGGGGCGGGCGCGTTTAGGGTCAGGCGATGCCGATGGCGAGGCATTGAGGCCGGGAGGTTGCTGGGCGACCACCAGTGCACGACTAGTGTCACCGCTGCCTGCCGGATCTGGCGAAGCGGCAGCCTCAGCTGCCGCATTGTTGAAGGCGAGCGCATCCGCCAAACTGCGTTGCGTCGACGGGCGTTTGCTCGTCATATATTGCGTTTTAGATTCGGAAAATTATATCAGCATGTGCGTCTTAGAAAGACGAAGCGATAGTGATATTCACGACTAAATTCGGTGCTCAAACGTGAAAGTTATGAGCTCCGACAGCCATGGCTACCTCGTGGCTCGTGGCTCGTGAGAGTGTAGTGTGTTCCTTCATTTCATGTTCGCCGTTATTCCTCCACGCCCATCAAGATAGCTATTAAATATTCCCTTGTACATCTAATGATGCTACGTCTTGGCTATGCTCACATTACTTGCCCACGCTCCTTGTTATGATAAGCTTACATGGGTCTCATTGCACCCACATATCTTGCAGGATCGTTTAGCGTGTCCGATTGCAGCTGTGGCATTAATTAATTAATTAAGTAGCTTCCATCATCATTCCGTCATCATTCCGTCATCGCGACTAGGAGAAGTGCACCACCCTTATGCTGGCATCTGCCACCCCTATAGTGACCCTATAGTGACCGCGGCCTAGGATGGGTCTCACCCTAAGCCCTAAACCCTAAAACCCTAAACCACTTGCAAAAACAGAAGTGCCCCCCTGCCACCACTGCTCACCAGGTTGTGATATTTAGGCTGGCATCTGTCACCACCCCGGCAGTTGTGATGGTGTGTTTGGGGTGTGACAAGGATGGCGAAAAATTGTCCTTAGTTACTCTTAAGAGAAAGAACGGACAATTTTTCGCCACCCGCCACCCCTTGGCGCGGGTCATGGGAGGTGTTTTGTCAAGGTGTGAGAGTGATGGCGAAAAATTGTCCTTAGTTACTCTTAAGAGAAAGAACGGACAATTTTTCGCCACCCTGCCACCCCTTGGCGCGGGTCATAGGAGGTGTTTTGTCAAGGTGCGAGAGTGATGGCGAAAAATTGTCCTTAGTTACTCTTAAGAGAAAGAACGGACAATTTTTCGCCACCCCCCCCACTGGCCGGCGCTGAGGTGGCGTGGGTTGTTGGATGTGGCGAAAAATTGCACGTACTTACTCTTAAGAAAAGACCGCCCAATTTTTCGCCATGTCCTCGCAGGGTGAGGGAGCCGGCGAGGGCCGCGCGGCGGGGTGTGACCGGAACCGGATCGACGTCTACTCGAAGACGAGGAGACAGTGAGCGCGACGTCTTGGAGGTTGTAAACCGTTTTTACAAAGAAATGCATGGCAGAAAAACAGGCTTTAATATTAAAACTACTTATCCGCTCCCTGCAGGAAAGGAGCGATTTCATCCATCGACAGGCCAGACAACGACGTGATCGAATAATCCTTCTCATCGCCCCACCACGAGGGTTTATACCTATCAAGAAACGCATGCATGTCCGCCTTCGAAATTTCCAAGCAACCACCGCCACGGCTATTGCCCTTCGCCCCCTTGGCATAAATTCCTAGAGTCGGGTTCAACAAGCTGTTGATGAGACCGCTGCATTGCGCAAAAGACAAACTACCAGGCGTGGATCAATCTGTTGTCCGCGTTCGGTGACCAGGGGAATGTCTTGTCCTGTGTCCGGGAGGGCATGACTCCTACCACGTGGCTAAACAACAACTTCACGATGGCGTGTCACCTTAATATGCCGTGTGCCGGTCCAGAGTACATGAGCGGCCTTGACCTTCGTGGCACGGCATCGGTGGTCACGCTGCGAGTCGAGAAGGGAGCGACGGACTGCATTTCCTACCTCTTCACGGAATGCGAATCGAAGATGGACATTGCTGCAGGCAGGCAGGCAGCCGTGTACCTCTAAAAAATATATACGTGTGTAATGACAAACGATGGACTACTTTCGAGACCCTAGCATCACAGCTAATCCGTTTAACAGGTTGAAGTTGATTTTTGACATTCCTGAAATGGCAGATTCTGGTCTGTCCATGACAATGCCAGCTAGACGAGCATTGCCCCTTCTCCCCACCTTCAAGTATCCGCTACCAAACCAAAAAAAATAACGACGATTAGTCTATACAAATGTTGCTGGATAGTGGTATATGCCCCGCTCTTTTATATAAACGACGCGTTCCTAGTACCTCGGTCACGGTTGGGTTATCAACAATGGACCTTACACCATCGAATGTCCCCGTTTTCGTGATGGCGACATTCAATGAAGACGTCACTGGTTTTGATCTATCAGACATTGACGTGACAAACGGAACGGCAGTCGACCTCTTTTTAGGTGCACCGGCGACGTATTTTTTTGATATAACAAATATCACAGGTTCGATCCCAACCACGGTTTCCGTGAAAGAAAATAAGGTAACAGGGGTTTCTGGGGCATATAACGACGAATCCAACCTGTTATCATTTACCTACACCCCTCCTTCCACCACCGTCACACTTGCTACAACGGCAGGCGCTAATCCTACTGCGAGCCCTATCGCAGTGGCTGCCACTTTCAGTAAGTCCATAGCTGGTTTTTCCATAGACGACATAGTAGTTACCAATGGGACCGCTTCCTCGTTGACAGGCAGTGGTTCATCTTATACATTCTCGGTCACTCCCGTCGCGGCATACACCCCCACCACTGTTAGCGTGGGAGTGGATGTGGTGGACGGTGGAAACGACGCATCCAATACTCTAACATTCACATTGAGCCCTCCACCTATCACGGTCGCTCTATCTACAGCGGCAGGGACGTATCCAACCACAAGCCCCGTCACAATGGATGTCACATTTGACAAGCCCGTGACTGGGTTTGGTAGCGGGGACATCTACGTGAACAACGGAACAGCGTCGTCGGTAACAGGTACCGGGGCATCGTACCAGTTCGCAGTGACACCAACCACTCCATATTCCCAGACGATCGTGAGGGTGGTCGATGGCTTGACGGTAGGCGAATTCGGGGTCACAAACGCCGAGTCTAACACGGTCGCGTTCACCTACTCCCCGCCGCCTACCGTCACCCTCGCGACTTCGGCCGGGGCAACACCGTCCGCGAGCCCAGTCGGCGTGACGGCTACCTTCAGCCGGTCAGTCACTGGTTTTGCGCTCGGGGACATCGTCGTTACCAACGGGACGGCGTCCAACTTGGTGCAGGTAAACGCGGCGTTTTACACGTTCGACGTGTCAGGAACCTCGAACACATTGACGACCGTCAGCGTGGGTGCCAACGCGGCGACAGACTCCGTGTCGGGCCATGGGAACTCGGCGTCCAATACGATACAGTTCACATACACCCCTCCAGTCGCGTGGAGCCCCAACGACATTTCTGGGCTCTCGCTATGGATCGACTTCAACGACACGACAAAGATGTACCAAGACAGCGCCAGAACGGTAGCTGTGACTGCAAACGGGCAGCCCATTCGATTGGTTGACAGCAAGGTGGGCACTTCCTATGTCGACTCAGGCACTGACGCGGCCAGGCCCACGTACACATCGAACGCCAAAAACGGGCGTGGTGTTGGCACATTCACGGACGCCGGGAATTCCAAGCTGACTCAAATGACGAGCTTCACTCTAGGACAGTATACGATTTGTTATGTAGCAAAACGAGGGGCATTCAAGGCACTTGCCAGGACCATCTTTTGTGGACCATCTGGCACGAGTACAAATTACATAAATCATATGACAGATGCGAACTTCGAAAGCAGATCCACCACCACCGACATTGTCATTGTGTCAGGGACCGGGGCTTGGGCCGATTACCTGGTGATCACCGAACGCCATAACGCTTCCACTGTCCAAGTGTGGAAGAATGGCACCTCAGTCGGGACAGGTTCTGAGAGTGCCCACAATAACAGCGCGGCGTTCACGATAAATAGCATTCCAACTCTCACGGAACGTGAAGGGGATTGCACGTACGGCGAGTTTATCTACTACAATCGCGCACTGACGGACACGGAGATCACCACCTTGAACACGCAGATGAAGGCCAGATGGGGGGTGGCATAGAACTAATTATCTATCCGTATCATGTAAGCAATGGATTTTCCAAATTACTACCAGATAGTCCTTGACAGCGAGGCCTCATCGAGTGACAGTGACGTTGACAATGCGGCATTTCGTTTTAAAATTAAACCAGATCCAAGTGCTCCCATCATTGACGGGGATTGGAGAGGCGGGCTTCACTTTGCGTCCATTGCAGGAATCGAAAGCACCCCCCCTCACTTGCTCATTGGCTTGGTATCCCCCAGTTTCTTGGGTGGCGAGCACAATTTGGACCAGGGGGTTGTGTTGGGATCAGAAATATGCAAAAAAGCAACAGCAACAACGACCACTTTCGACTATTCTTTGATCAATGATCACGCATATTTCAATTTGAGGAATCCACATCTCTTTAGGAACGGGGGCATTCTGGAGATAAGGTTGGCCCACATAGATAGGGACGTAGGAGACACGGAATATCAAAACGTTGCTGCATACGATTCTTTCGTCTGCGTGTTACAATTTGAGAAGGTGCGAGGTTTTAATAAATGCAAATGTCACGGTAAGTAATTTCTGTGCATCATATATGGGTGGTTGCTTCGGAAAATTCACTCTCGTGGACACTCTAGAATCTTCGTTCAGGCGCTTGACAAGTGACCCAGTTGATTACTCGCACGCTTACGAGTCTTTTTACCTAAATTCACGTCCCAGAACTCGCCACGTGGTAGAGGCCACCTTAGACTTGCATCGCTCCGAAATTTAGCCAAGTTCGACACTTGTACAAGTCCAGCCACCTTCGCGTCCTGTCCAGGCCGTGCCAGCAGACGTAACGGACCTTGGCACATTGTGCACAAATAGGCAAAATCACGTGCAAGTCACGCATCTCACGTTGCCAAGCTCTCTGCCGGTAGCCATGGCTTCCCGAAACGCAGGGCCTTGCGAGAAGGCGTTGGCAATGCTTGGAAAAATCCTCGATGGTCTCGAGGACGGCCAGACAAAGATATCCGACCAGCTCGCACACCTGACGCACAAGGTCTCCCTTCTTTCCGGAAACGAAGGTGCTGTTGGAGGCACCGGACCTACCTGCGAGGTCTTCAAGATTCACGACGCCGGATATGACGATGTCGACCGCAAGACGCCAAAAATTTGCGTCGAGTGGGTCTACGAGAAGAATGCGGCAAAGCCGAGGAAGGTCGAGGACCGCTGCGAGTGGATTCGCCTCGACCAAGCCGACGGGTGCGTTAAGATGGTTGACGATTTCCTCAATGGCTTCTCCAAGTCCAAGCGCCAGCCAGGCATTTCCCCCATTGCGCTCTACAGGGCATGGGAGGAGGTAAAGAAGGGTTTCGAGGACGCAAAGACCGCCACTTCCAATGGCAGGAAGAGGAGCCGCGAGGGAGCGTCAAGCTCCCACGGCCATGGCGACAAGAAGAACTCCGCCTCGTACGTGAAGAGCCTGACTGGACACTCCAAGGACAAGGAGTAGATTGTCGTCTTGTTGACGACGGCAACGAGCTTGCCATTTTCGCTCTTGTCGAGCTGATAACGAATGTAAACGTGTTATATTTTTTAATGAATTCGTTTATGCAGTATAAAACGCGTCAATGTATGCTGAAAAACAATTTTCATTTCGTCTCGAATTGCAGTTCTAACTATGGGTTAAACATCCAGAGTAAACCTCTTATGCATCGACACAGGTCGTGTGGGATTCTTGCATAGGTCGTCTGAGTTTCCAGATTAATAAACCCTAACACTCTGCACACCCCGCCGCGCGGCCCTCGCCGGCTCCCTCACCCTGCGAGGACATGGCGAAAAATTGGGCGGTCTTTTCTTAAGAGTAAGTACGTGCAATTTTTCGCCACATCCAACAACCCACGCCACCTCAGCGCCGGCCAGTGGGGGGGGTGGCGAAAAATTGTCCGTTCTTTCTCTTAAGAGTAACTAAGGACAATTTTTCGCCATCACTCTCGCACCTTGACAAAACACCTCCTATGACCCGCGCCAAGGGGTGGCAGGGTGGCGAAAAATTGTCCGTTCTTTCTCTTAAGAGTAACTAAGGACAATTTTTCGCCATCACTCTCACACCTTGACAAAACACCTCCCATGACCCGCGCCAAGGGGTGGCGGGTGGCGAAAAATTGTCCGTTCTTTCTCTTAAGAGTAACTAAGGACAATTTTTCGCCATCCTTGTCACACCCCAAACACACCATCACAACTGCCGGGGTGGTGACAGATGCCAGCCTAAATATCACAACCTGGTGAGCAGTGGTGGCAGGGGGGCACTTCTGTTTTTGCAAGTGGTTTAGGGTTTTAGGGCTTAGGGCTTAGGGTGAGACCCATCCTAGGCCGCGGTCACTATAGGGTCACTATAGGGGTGGCAGATGCCAGCATAAGGGTGGTGCACTTCTCCTAGTCGCGATGACGGAATGATGACGGAATGATGATGGAAGCTACTTAATTAATTAATTAGACTCGTGCTCCCGTTTGGGAGTCACGCAGCTGTGGCATGCCTCTAGCATGAAGGAGAAAGGGGGTCTATGACCTTCCTTCCTGTTGTGCAAACAAAGGGATGAAAGGCAGTTCGGGCTCCGTGACTCCCCAACGGGAGCACGAGTCTAATTAGTTAATTAATTAATTACCTACCTACCTGACCTACCTATCAAGTTCTAACTAGCTCACTAGCTCACTAACTGACTAACTATTTTAACTAAGTAAGTACTAACTAACTACTAACTAAACAACCCCCGTTGCTCTGCCGAACTAAGTAGATGCCCTTCGATTAAAACGCACAAATCGTGAATGATGCAAGCTACCGTGCCGACGCACAATTGATTCTTGCCCCCCTACGCGTCTAAATCTTGTATTGTTGTCAGTAAGCGCTCAACGTGCATGGGGCTAGCTGCCCAAATATGAGATTCCACGGACAACACCGAAAATGAGAAACCACAGTAGCTACCAGCAAGTTACGAACACAGGACCTCCCTAAATCTAGTATCAAGTAACGTTATTTCCCCGTCTCGACGAACTTGGTCCATTCACAGGTCCATTCACATTTATAGCGGTGAATTAATTGTCACACCTTGCTCAGGCAAAGCATGCGCCAAGTCCTAAAGCATGTCTCCCCATGTCATTCACTTAAATAAGGAAGGGAAATGTAAAGCCATGCAACGTGAAGCCGTATGAAAGGGCATAACCACCCAAATAATCAAGTTGGTACGTATAGTGTCAACCATGCGTGTCAGCCGTGCGTCGGTGTCTTCCGAAAACTATACAGCATATCAAGGAGACAACCATATAGTCATGCTTGATCAACCACCGCAAATTGAAACGCAAATTGAAAAATAATGTATCACAGGCTCAACCGGAACTCCCGATCAACACGTCACTACCACCCTCTGTAGGCAAGTCCATATCGAACGGACGTAACACCACTGAGAGACGGCGTATATAACTAACAAAGATAACCTGCCCCCCCCCGCCCCCAACAGGTAGGGAGCCCCTTGCAGCAGTAGAGAGGACCACGATAAAAACAAAGTAAGATAGCGGGTAATCATGAAGTAGACCTACGCATCCCATGACTATGCCACCACCAATTAGCTCCCCATTACGCAGTGAGAGTTACATCATCTGGTGGGATTCGACCGACTAGCCAATCGGTGCAGGGGCTTACCACCTCCATCAATTGAGCCACCTCCCCCCAATGGTGGTTCCCCTGACTGCCTGGAGGACGGGCTTGCCGGGGCGGACGGCATCCAAGGCAGGACTCCCACCACGAACAATTACACTCCCACTTGGTAGTGAGTAGGCCAACTAATGATAACACACACAAAGGATGCACACTACATACCGGAGCACCCTCACAGGCGTGCGCAGGGCGGGTCTACAACCCTCTGCCCTACACTCCATCGCTGTGCAAGTTGCCACGTTTTTCTCAATAAAAGCTCCATAGAGGCCCTTTAGTGCTGGACATCTGTACCGGTATCGTTAATGGGTTAACACAACCGCGAGCAACTCTTCTTCAGCACTTGAGCCACAGGAGGATGTCGCACAGGTCGCGCTCGTTCGTCCCACGTCAGGTGTGGCGGTGTCTTCCCGGTATACCTGCTCCTTCTACCTCTAGGTCACGGCCTGCATGCATACAAAGGAAGACAAGAAGATATTATCGGACTTGGGAAGATGCCAAACACGCCCCTCCGGCATGGTTATCTTTCAAACCTTATCATACAATGTTACTAATTAATATTGAATAGAGACGACATTCTTTTATCACGATCATGATGAGATCACGTATTGCCGGCAAATTGTACTGCAGGCGCCCTTCGCATGGCGGGTGCACATATGCATTGTGCGCACAATGCATGCTTAGTTTAATTCTGAGATATACAATCCGATATGATATGTAAACATTGACGTGGGGTACGTGAAAGACCTACTCTAGAGAGTAAAAGTGGTACGCAGGTGTGGGCCGGCCAGCCGCGCGGCCATGATACCGAGGTAACTTCAGAAGGAAATATCGGGGGAATACCGTAACAAGATACCCTATAACTTTTGGCGGCCATTTCGCCGTCAAAACAAAGCTGGGTAAGGCAGGCGAAAAAGATTACCAGCTCGTACACGCATAGGGGAAAGGATGTATCAAATTAAACGAGGTAATTATAAAGGAAGGGTGCCCATAATTAGGTATGTAATCCATACTTCCATTCTAACACTCTTCATTCAGAAGCGTCAAGAAACAATCAACGTTTACAGGTAATGAACACGAAGGGCTGACTACATGATCAAGCACAACGCGGATTCGCGTCATTACTGTAGAACAGAGACTACCGGCACGGACAATCCACAGCAGCATCATGCATAAGAAGAACCCGCGGCCGAATAATGAGGGGCCGGGTCCCTTGGATCATTCGGAACCTCGCTTGTGTACAAAAATTAGCTTACGTAAGATCTTGATTGAAGTCCCACGATCAGAACCGCCTTGCGCACTCGTGTCAGTGCTAGCCCGCACGCCGAAAGATGTAGACACGATGAGCAATAATGTCGAGATAAAAGCCACATGGTGCTTGAATGCATCATGCGCCATTGGAAAATGCATCATGCGGCCGGGACGCTCCTGCTTAAGAACTACGCCGGAGCCTCCTAGGCTGTATGTGGTAATATGTTAAGTTCGGTTAGCCTGGAAATGCTCAAAACTCCAAAGCAGTCTGTGAAGTGTAAGTGAAATACCAGCAACCGACGCCATTGTCCGGTTCTTGCTGGCTGCCAGTTTATCAAAGAGACAACCAGCGCAGGCCAGAAATCGGGAGAATCCGGACCATGGTAGCTCGAGCCTGCCGTTATCTTTTCCGCGTTTTCGAGTCGTTCAGGATGATGAAGATGAATGGTGATGGAAATGTGTATCCTTGTGCATTGAAATTATGGCTGGCTTACGTGTGGAGCGACTAGATGACCTAGACGGTGGGGCCGGAAACAGCATGCTTGATCAGGGCGTGTGTTTCTAGCCTAACTGGCCGGGAGTGTCTAGTGGTGAGCACCATTGCTGCGATCGCTCTCCCACCATTTACGAGGAAATACCCGCAAATGGAAAACCACTGAAAAGGTCTAGCTAGTCAGTCATCACGTTAGCCATGCCATGATTCCAAACGTCCAAGAACTGCACACGGTGCAAAGGCAAAAAGCCGGAGGACAGCACTTTCAAATGTGCGGCGGGAACCAAAAGCCCGCGGATGCCAGAAAACATCGTGTTGCGGCAGCGACGCGACGATGTGGACAACGAATCCAGTGCCAAGCTCGGAACGGCCGCAAAGGAGATCTGGCATCACAGGGTTCAGATGTGCGGAGATACTATGCGATCCAGCCGGTCCACGACCTGTTTGTAGAGCTTGTGCCAAGGGGCAGCACCGAACAGATGTGGGTGACGTTGCAAAAAACATCGGACTTGACGGAGCATAATGGCTCGGTCATAGTCTTTGACCAATAAACGCTGCAAGAGTTCAACAAGAGTCGTGATGAAATCAACACGATAAGAACAAAGACGGGAAAAACGATGTAACTGAGAAAGAACAACACCATATTTTGCTGTGTGGGAAAGGAGACTGTGAATATCGGGGTAACGAATAAAAGGAATTTGCTGGTATTTAGGATCCTTGCGCTTATCATAGATAGCCGTACGCCAGCCCTTCTTGTTATGGGTAATGTTAAGATCGAGGTAATTGCAATGAGTATCCTCCGACGTGAGCTTTAATGTGAGGGACGCTTGCGGGTAGATGCCAGGCAGACCAGCGGTGATATACAAATGGGTTGCGAAATCAGGGTTGTCGAAAGCGATGACATCATCAATGTATCGACATGTATGGATAAAACGCCTGATGAGAACATCATCGTTTGAGGCAATGAGATTCTCCATGAATGCAAGCTCATAAGTGTATAGATAGAGGTTTGCAAGGAGCCCGGCACAGTTAGTGCCCATAGGGATGCCGATAGCTTGTTGGTATACATTGCCCGCAAAACAGATGAAGGTGTTATCAACAAGATAAGAGATCCAATGGACAAGGTCAGCCTTCGTGATAATATAATTATAACCATCCCGCACGATAGCACCTGCCGCGATCCCTGAGAGCCACGTTGCCGTGGGCTTGGTCTGAGAAACACGCACGTGCAGGTGGTTGCGCCCGTGAGGCCTACGTGCATACCATAGTTTATTGCTGCCGGCCTCATGTGCGGCGGTAATTTTACGTTGTATGGATGTTACGCTGCACCAGTCTGTGCTTTTTTACGTAGTACCAGTGTAGTGTAGAAATCCAAAAGCGCAAACGCCCAAAGCCAACTTCCAAGACGCCCAAAGCCAAATTCCAAGACGCCCAAAGCCCAAAGGCGGGCGAGTCTGGCGCGGCGCCGGCCATTGGGCCCCGGAATAAGAAATACCCTTCGGGGGTCTGTGTCTTGCACTCTTGCGGCCTTTCCAGTTTCCACTTTTCCAGTAGTAACGCCTGGGCGGGCGTTGGCCCGGTCATGTACGGTTTGGGCGTCAGCGACGGCCGGGCGACGGGAAGAGCCGTACCTGCGTTACCGTGTTGTTGTTGTTGTTGTTGTTGTTGTTGTTGTTGTTGTTGTTTCTGTTGTTGTGAGCGTTACGCTGAGGGATTACCCCCGCCTGTTAGAACAAGACCGAAATGCCGGCTCTACCGTACGATCCAGGGTAATGCGTCTCCCTGCTTGTCACGTGCCTTTGACTCGCCTCAAGCCCGAAAAGGTCCGTATGCCAGGCGTATGCCAGTAACTAGCCTGTCTAGGGATTGAAGTTGTCGGCAACTGGATCCTAGTGCGAGCTACTGCCCGAGATATTCATCCGCCGCGGGAGATTCGAGTGTGGCCATCGCTTCAGTGCAGTCTTCGTCGTCCGCGCCAATCGCCATTACATGTACCTGTTGCGCCCGCGAAAGAAAAGAAGATCCATGTCGTACAATGATGCCGCTTGTGATGCGTTGCGTTTTATTACCGAGGCCAATGGCACATTATCTTAAATCCGTCGCGGCCAGTATTTTGCCCACCCCTATCATAATTTGCATGAAGAAAGCAAAAGTAGCTATTATTATCCAAAGCGTTTGCATCCTTCATCATGGGGGGCAAGGATTTGATCGTTTCTGAAGGATCGTAGGCGCTCACATTCTGTCTGGGGGTTTTATGCTACCTATCCCATTCTTTTGGAAGGAGCGCTTACGACATCCATCGCGGCGTCTAGGCTCTTTCTCGAGTGGGCATTTATGAGCCATGCCGCTGATTCAAACGCTGCTTAGCAATTCACAAACTCCTTTCTCTTCCTCAGAGCAGCAGCGGTTCAGTTTTGGGGCCGATGGATCAGTGACAAGGCAGGCTACCCACCGGCCAGCCGTTCCGCAGCAGCAATGCCCATCACCTCCCGGCAGCAAGGGCCGGCCGGCGACGAGACACATTCATCTCCAATCGGATGGGAACGACGTTATCGCCACACAAATCACCCGACCTGCAGAGGCAAGTTTGCCGTGTGGCGTCCTATCTGCAATCAACGGAGCGGATCCTTGAGGGTTTCTTTTAGCGCACGTCGCCTGCTTTCTCTTAGCCATGCCTCTTTTCTTGCTTTGAAGAAAGATACTGTTCTTCCCAGTTGCCCACACCCTTGATGTCTCGGCACGCGGTTTGTAACATGCATACCATCGTCAGGGACATGCCAGGCTCTTCTTTACTCGACTACAATTACGTGACATGCACACTCCCCGCCCACACCGCAACACCCCAGCAATGTCCCAAACGAAACTCTCCTGGCTCTGTGCCCCATGCTGGCTATCTCATGGATGTACTTGCTGCGCATACCAGTTCCTTCCTCGAGTTCCCACTCATGACGGTTGCCACCCCTTCAGCCCCCACCGCCGCCCCACGGTGCCAACCGTGCATGCCTCGCGCGCATCTTCCACGGTCTTGGCCATCACTAACCTATGCCCTACTGCCATCACGAACCTCTGCCCTCTTGGCATCACGAACCTATGCCCTCTTGGCATCACTAACCTATGCCCTCTTGACATCACTAACCTATGCCCTCTTGGCATCACTGACCTATGCCCTCTTGGCATCACTAACCTTGTGCGGCACCGCATGCCTGCCTTCTGCGCATCCCGTGTCCTGTGCCATTCATGTGCCATTTCACACCTCCCCTCATCAGCCGGCCACGGATGCGCCTAGCCGCAGCCAAGGCAGCACGCTCAGCCACGGGCTAGCCTGTGAGAGCTCCCTGCACACCGATGTGGGCGACGAGTGTGGCGACGACGCCTTGAATCCAGCGGCCGCATCGCAGGCATCCACTCGTGGAGGGTCCACCGTCTCAGCTGCCACCGTTCGTCTGGCATCCGGCACCACTGACCAGGGCAAGATGGCACCCCCTGCATGTGACACCGCCACCAGCATGCATGAGGCGAAGGACGGCTCTCGAATGCCGCCCCAGCAGCGGCCATCGGTGGCCACGGTGGCGGCGGTGGCGGCGGTGGCGGCGGCAGCAGCCACCGCCCACGCGCTTCTTGTGCCGCCCAAAGGAGGGCCACCCGCGAGCGCCACCCCTTCCCTGGTCCCACAGAACAGCGGCGGAGCCGTGTCCAAGGCGCAACCGGTGCAATGGGGGGAGGGAGATCGGTCGACCGGCATGGCACCACTGCGGGGCAAGGGGCCCTTCAAGCGCCGCTTCCATGGTGGAGAGGACATGGGCTGGTCGGAGGCGTTTGAGACAAAGGCGTTGGAGGCCAAGGCGTTGGAGGCCCACGGAGGCAGTGGGGCGTGCTCCGCTCGGCCCCCCGTCGCCTCGCCCTCGTCCCAGTCCCGATCCACCGCCCATGCTGCCGGCCCACCTGTTGTGCCCATGAGTGCGGGTATGCCGGCAGTGCCCGTGTTGCACCCGATGTCACCACGTCAGCAGCTGCACGGGGCCGCGCCCTCCCCCCGTGGCGCGCCCAGGGGGGCGGAGGGTGACACTTCTGTCAACCAGGGGGGTGCAGCGGACCCCCGGGAGAGCTTTCGTGGCAACGGGCACGCTGGCCCTCATGGTGGCGGCGGTGGCGGCTGTGGTGGTAGTAGTAATGGTAGTTGTGTTGGTGCTGATGGCATTAAGTGTAGCAGCACCGCAGCTGCCGCCAACGACAGTCATGCTGGCCAGGGCCTCAACCCCACGGCGGGCGTTGTGACCGCCACCACGCCCACGCGACCGACGGTGGTGCCCCGCCTGGTGGTGAGGGAGGCGGGGACCAGGGAGGGGGGGGTTGCAAAGGAGGGGGCGGGGAGGGAGGGGGTGGAGAAGCGGACTGCCTTCACGACACCAGAGCGACGTCCTTTGGGCGGCGTGCCCCTTGTGACAAGTGACACCATGGGCGGGTTGAGTGGGCTTCTGCAGCAAGCGTCCACAGGGCTCATGGTGCCAGCGAGCACACCAGCTGCGGGAGATGGCCTGGCCAACGGCTGCCACGACGCATGGAAGCAGGCGCTGGCCATGGGGCACCAGGGGGCCCTCCCCCTCCCTGGCATTATCCCTGCCCCGCTCATGCGCTGCACATGCGGCGCCGCGGAGTCTGCGCTGCAGCAGCTGAGTGCGGCCGCACACGTGGTGGCAGCGGTGAATGGGGGGGGGGCGGCCCATGGGGTGACCGGGCAAGGGGGGGAGGCGCATGCAAGTGGCGTGGCACATGGCAGTAGCATGCATTGGGGGTTGGTGGCGGGTGCCAGCGCAAGCATGCACTGGCAGCTGCAGTCGGCCGCCGGGTTCCTGGCGGGGCCCCCGTTGCAGCCACCCCCACGGCAGGCGGTGCAGGTAGGCGTCATGCGGGAGTGCCAGGTGGCGCCTGTCGCTCGCCCGGACGGCGAGGCATCGCTGGGGATCTCCCTGCAGGGTGGCGCGCGCATGCCCCTGGCGCCTAACGAGGCCGCCAGCGCCCAGGGTGGTCCTAGCCAGTTGGGACGCATGCAATGCCATGAGCGGGTGGCCTCCTGCGCGGATGCGGATGGTGGTGGTGGGGAGGAGCGTGGGGCGGGGGAGGCCCACAGGGCGTTGCTGGGGGAGCCGTCCTGTGCCAGGGAGTTTTCAGGTGGGTGCTGTTCCCTCTTCCCGCCATGTGCTGTGCATGCCGAGCACAGCATGCGCGCTTTTACGCTCCCACTTTCTTCCCTTGGTGTTGTTGGGCGTGTGCTGGCTTGTCCCCATACCTCTTGTGCCTGCACGCATCCGGGTGTCCCTCCCGCCCGACTCATCGTCAGGTGGGATCCACGTGCGCCCCTTTTCGCCTGCTTCCACCCATACGTGCCCTCGAGGCCCCCAAATAGTGATGGTCCCCGGTGCTGGTTCTGCCCCCGTTGCCCCCTTGGCCCCTTTCCCCCCTTGGTCCCCGTGGCCCCCTGTCCCCCTGTTTGCCTCCTTTGCCCCTCGCCATCTGCCCACAACAGCCATATCCGCCGCCGTCCCAGTCTCCCCGTCCCGCCCTGTCGCCTCCGCCCCTATTGCGGTGACACCCGTCAAGGGCCTGCACCCGGGCCTGGCCCGGCTGTACCTGCCGACGGGGCCCCCGCCAGGGTCTTCCTCGATACCTGACGCGTTTCCCCTGCTTGGCGGAGACTGGAAGCGCGCCAGAATAAGCTCCCCCCTGATGGCAGAGCCGATGATTCTGGCGCAGGTCAGCGGTGGCGGCCTCAGCCTCGACGGGGGGCCCTCGGCCGCGCACCTGGTGTGCTCCTCGATGCTGTCCGACGCATCCCCTGCGTCCCTCACCGCCGCTGCCTCGTGTGCGGGCGGCCCCGCAGCAGCACCGTCCAGCAAGCCCACGCGCCGTGCACACCCTGCACCCAAGGGGGGCGCGTCACCCCTACCCCTGCTCTCGTCCCAGCAGACAGCCTCGCAGCACGAGGGCGGAGGCCGCGCCTCATCCGCAACCACATCTTCCGTGGGGATGTGCGTCGAGGTGCCCTCCCCGCCGGCACCGCAGGAGACCTTCCCAAAAGCACTGCTGGCATCTGCCCCAAAGCACCCCCCGTCGCTGCCGGTGGCGGAGCTGTGCTCCCCGTCGCCACGTGTCGGTGCCGGTGGTTTGGATGCCCGCGAGGGTGCCGAAGCTGATGAGGACGATGCGTGCCCTGTGTTGGCGCACGAGGGCGGTGGGGGGGGCAGCAGTGGCAGGCGTAAGAGCGTGTGTGCTGCGGCTACAGGAAGCCGCGCGGACAAATCATTGGGTGAGTAGATGCGAGGGGGTTGCAAGGATCGGGGAGTGACATGGCGTGGTGGGGCGGGGCGGGACGGCATGGCCTGTGTTGCTGGCTGGTTTCCTGCAGGGCTGCACATCCTTCTTGTACTGGCGTGCCCCTTCTGACCTGCCCTCACGTTCTGGCGTGAGCGTCCTTGCTGCTTAAGCCAGGACTTCATAATGCGTGCTGTGCTGGGGTGTGCTGTGCTGTGCACAAATGCGTGGTGTGCGTCTCCCCCTTGCGCGTGGCCCTGCTTCCACCACCACCACCACCACCTCCACCACCACCACCACCACCACCACCACCACCACCACCACCACCACCACCACCACCACCACCACCACCACCACCACCACCACCACCACCACCACCACCACCACCACCACCACCACCACCACCACCACCACCACCGCCTTGCAATCTTCCCCCTCCTCCCTCCCCCCTTGTACAGCGGAGTTCACCAAGAAGTTTGTCCTACTGCTTCAAAATGCGGAGAACGGGCTGCTGGACCTCAACCACGCGGTCCAGTTCCTAAAGGTACGGCGCCAGTTGACTGCAGGTCCTCAAGGTGATGCGCTCATGGGCATCGATGGCCAAAGGTTCCCCCTATTCCCCTGATACTGTCCCTCTGCCTGGCAATGGCGGCGGTTGGCTATTCCCCTGCATTGTGAGAGATGTGCGAGGGGACTTTTGTTGCGAGGGGACCATTGTTCAAGTCGGGCGCCCCATTGGTCATTACGCCCCCTTGGTCACTGTATGCACTGGCTAAGGGTTGTTGCCGACCTTGCATTGCTGGGTTTGCGTCCGCAGTCGCCCGCCCTCCTTGTGTTTGCCCAACCTGGTGCGTGTGCATATTCCATGTCTGCACGTGCAATTGTCGGTTTATCAAATTCACCTACGCTCATGCCCGCACGTGCCAGCATGACCATGCCTGTTTGTTTTCCTCCCCCCCTGTGCGCCTGCCCCTTAATGTGCCTGTCCCGTTGTCCAACGGCCCCCTATTGCACCTGCCCCATATTGCGCTCGCGCCACCTTTCCAGTTCCCCAAGCGGCGCATCTACGACATCACGAGTGTGCTCGAGGGGATCAACCTGATCGAGAAGGACAGCAAGAACATGATACGATGGAGGTGAGGATGGGAATAGTATGGTGGGGCGGAGGTAAGGGACAGCAAGGGCATGATACGATGGAGGTGAGGATGGGAATAGTATGGTGGGGCGGAGGTAAGGGACAGCAAGGGCATGATACGATGGAGGTGAGGATGGGAATAGTATGGTGGGGCGGAGGTAAGGGACAGCAAGGGCATGATACGATGGAGGTGAGGATGGGAATAGTATGGTGGGGCGGAGGAAGGGGACAGCAAGGGCATGATACGATGGAGGTGAGGATGGGAATAGTATGGTGGGGCGGAGGAAGGGGACAGCAAGGGCATGATACGATGGAGGTGAGGATGGGAATAGTATGGTGGGGCGGAGGAAGGGGACAGCAAGGGCATGATACGATGGAGGTGAGGATGGGAATAGTATGGTGGGGCGGAGGAAGGGGACAGCAAGGGCATGATACGATGGAGGTGAGGATGGGAATAGTATGGTGGGGCGGAGGAAGGGGACAGCAAGGGCATGATACGATGGAGGTGAGGATGGGAATAGTATGGTGGGGCGGAGGAAGGGGACAGCAAGGGCATGATACGATGGAGGTGAGGATGGGAATAGTATGGTGGGGCGGAGGAAGGGGACAGCAAGGGCATGATACGATGGAGGTGAGGATGGGAATAGTATGGTGGGGCGGAGGAAGGGGACAGCAAGGGCATGATACGATGGAGGTGAGGATGGGAATAGTATGGTGGGGCGGAGGTAGGGGACAGCAAGGGCATGATACGATGGAGGTGAGGATGGGAATAGTATGGTGGGGCGGAGGAAGGGGACAGCAAGGGCATGATACGATGGAGGTGAGGATGGGAATAGTATGGTGGGGCGGAGGTAAGGGACAGCAAGGGCATGATACGATGGAGGTGAGGATGGGAATAGTATGGTGGGGCGGAGGAAGGGGACAGCAAGGGCATGATACGATGGAGGTGAGGATGGGAATAGTATGGTGGGGCGGAGGTAGGGGACAGCAAGGGCATGATACGATGGAGGTGAGGATGGGAATAGTATGGTGGGGCGGAGGAAGGGGACAGCAAGGGCATGATACGATGGAGGTGAGGATGGGAATAGTATGGTGGGGCGGAGGAAGGGGACAGCAAGGGCATGATACGATGGAGGTGAGGATGGGAATAGTATGGTGGGGCGGAGGTAGGGGACAGCAAGGGCATGATACGATGGAGGTGAGGATGGGAATAGTATGGTGGGGCGGAGGTAAGGGACAGCAAGGGCATGATACGATGGAGGTGAGGATGGGAATAGTATGGTGGGGCGGAGGTAAGGGACAGCAAGGGCATGATACGATGGAGGTGAGGATGGGAATAGTATGGTGGGGCGGAGGAAGGGGACAGCAAGGGCATGATACGATGGAGGTGAGGATGGGAATAGTATGGTGGGGCGGAGGAAGGGGACAGCAAGGGCATGATACGATGGAGGTGAGGATGGGAATAGTATGGTGGGGCGGAGGAAGGGGACAGCAAGGGCATGATACGATGGAGGTGAGGATGGGAATAGTATGGTGGGGCGGAGGAAGGGGACAGCAAGGGCATGATACGATGGAGGTGAGGATGGGAATAGTATGGTGGGGCGGAGGAAGGGGACAGCAAGGGCATGATACGATGGAGGTGAGGATGGGAATAGTATGGTGGGGCGGAGGAAGGGGACAGCAAGGGCATGATACGATGGAGGTGAGGATGGGAATAGTATGGTGGGGCGGAGGAAGGGGACAGCAAGGGCATGATACGATGGAGGTGAGGATGGGAATAGTATGGTGGGGCGGAGGAAGGGGACAGCAAGGGCATGATACGATGGAGGTGAGGATGGGAATAGTATGGTGGGGCGGAGGTAGGGGACAGCAAGGGCATGATACGATGGAGGTGAGGATGGGAATAGTATGGTGGGGCGGAGGAAGGGGACAGCAAGGGCATGATACGATGGAGGTGAGGATGGGAATAGTATGGTGGGGCGGAGGTAAGGGACAGCAAGGGCATGATACGATGGAGGTGAGGATGGGAATAGTATGGTGGGGCGGAGGAAGGGGACAGCAAGGGCATGATACGATGGAGGTGAGGATGGGAATAGTATGGTGGGGCGGAGGTAGGGGACAGCAAGGGCATGATACGATGGAGGTGAGGATGGGAATAGTATGGTGGGGCGGAGGAAGGGGACAGCAAGGGCATGATACGATGGAGGTGAGGATGGGAATAGTATGGTGGGGCGGAGGAAGGGGACAGCAAGGGCATGATACGATGGAGGTGAGGATGGGAATAGTATGGTGGGGCGGAGGTAGGGGACAGCAAGGGCATGATACGATGGAGGTGAGGATGGCGAAAGAATGATTCTAGGGTGGTGAGGGGCCGCATGAGGGGCAGCGAGACCATCCCACATCGTTGCATATTTAATCTGCCTGCATCAGTGGATTTACACACATATATATATGCTTAAGCATGTATGATCTTGTGCAACAAGTTCATGGCTGATTATTGTACAGCAAGGTCACAGCTGATTATCGCGCAGCGAGATGTTCCGCTAGTGTTTCCCAACCCACCCGTCCATTTGTATTATGTCCGCCATTTTTTGACTTGCAACTGCCAAGCCGTTGGCTGTTCACATTCCCGCTCGTTGTAGAGACAGCTGCAAGTGTCAGCCATCCCCAGCTCAGTTGCCCCAACAACCCCCCTCTGTCCCCCCCGCACTGGCGCATGGATGGCCCGCACTGGCAGCACGCCTGCCTTGTGGTCAATGGGATGATGTTGATGTTTGTATTGGCGCAAGTGTCAGTGTTGATCGCTGGTAAAGTACGCTTGCCCCCATTCCTCCCCCAGGCGTCGTGGCCGGTCCCGCTCCGCCGCCATGCCCCTGCCCCTGCGCCGCTGCAGGGTTGCATGCGCCGCCCTCGCGGTCCCCCGCAAGGCATCTCCCCCGCATGGGTTTCTGTCTGCCCCAAACGTTAGGTGTTCCCACAGGACCTTGCCCCACAAAGACTTGCTCCCACACGACCGAATGCCCGCAAAAAAGGGGCTATTGCGTGGCCGCGTCCCACCGCGCTGTGAGCGGACCCGCGAGCATCTGCCTCATGTCGGTCATGCCCATGTTGTTCCCTCGCGTGTTTGCTGGGTGGGTGGGTGGGTGGGTGGGTGGGTGGGTGGGTGGGTGGGTGGGTGGGTGGGTGGGTGGGTGGGTGGGTGGGTGGGTGGGTGGGTGGGTGGGTGGGTGGGTGGGTGGGTGGGTGGGTGGGTGGGTGGGTGGGTGGGTGGGTGGGTGGGTGGCAACTACCAGGGCGACAAAAGCGGGAAGCGGCGCATCAGCATCCGGTCGGCCATCTGCGGTATGTTGGTGTGGGAACTCGATGCGGGTGGATGCTTAGAATTGGGTCATGCATGGGTGTATCCTTCGGTGGGTGGTCGTGTTTGGTGGGTGAATGTTTGGTGGGTTGTCATGTTTGGTGAGTGGGTGGCTCGTGCCCATGGTGCGGCGCGTGGCTCACACGCCCGAGCCATCGTTGCGCCAGGGAACCGGGACATGTGCCGTACAGGGTTGTACCGGCGACTGTGGAGGGGAGCCTCTGTGGGAGCCTGTGATGCTGCCTCCGCCGCCTGCCATGTTGTCAATGTGCCAATTCCTGCCTACTACCGTTATTGATGGCGTGAAGACGATCTCACGGCGTCACTGTCCTGACGTAACCCGTGTTGAACATGTTCGGTGCACACTATGTTCCTGTCTGGCGGTGTTTTGGTGAACTTGTCTCGGGCAGGACCAGCGCGCGGCAGAGGAGAGCGAGCTGGATCGGAGGATACGGTGGGTTTCGCTGGCAGACGTCACGTGGCTGGGCTAGCGCTCGCCGCGTCACCGTCCATGCATCCAGTATAGTAGCTGTGTGTGGCGCTACCCCCTGGCGTTGCCGCATGCACCCACATGCAAAGTAGGCACTCGTTTTGGAAGCCTCGGGCAAGGGCAGGGGCACGGGCACGGGCACAGGCATGGTGGTGCATCGACCCCAGCCAAGAGAGGCCAGCAATTCTTGGCTTCCATACGGCAGCAGATGTCAGTGGACTGAGGTGTTCCCACATGCTTTCTGCCTACCCATCCTTAAAACAACTCACACGCCTGGCTACCCGATTGATTTTGTGCGTCGTGCGTCCCTGCCCACCACCACCACCACCACCACCTCAGGGAGACGGAGGAGGCCATCCATTCAATGACGTCGGACGAGTCGCTCAAAAGGTATGCATCGACGCATCGTAAGAAGGCGTCCTATTTAGGCCTCCCCCTAAAGTGTTATCTTGCGCCTTAGACTAGCATGCCCTTTGGTGTTGGCGGCTGGCGGCTGCGTGTTCCAAGTTCGCCCTCCCTTTTGCGGGCGTTTCGCACGTGTTGGGACGCTACCCTCTGTGCTTGTGTTGCCTGGTCTCAGGTAATGCTGCCCTACCCTGTGGTAATCGTGCCGCCCGTCTCAGCCAGCCTCGGGTGGCCATGTGTCCCACCAGCATGCATCTCCCCTCGTGCACGTTTGCCTCTTCTCTTCTTCTTCTTCTTCTTCTTCTTCTTCTTCTTCTTCTTCTTCTTCTTCTTCTTCTTCTTCTTCTTCTTCTTCTTCTTCTTCTTCTTCTTCTTCTTCTTCTTCTTCTTCTTCTTCTTCTTCTTCTTCTTCTTCTTCTTCTTCTTCTTCTTCTTCTTCTTCTTCTTCTTCTTCTTCTTCTTCTTCTTCTTCTTCTTCTTCTTCTTCCTCCTCCCCCCCCTCTTCCTCCTCCTCCTCCTCCTCCTCTCCTCCTCCTCCTCCTCCTCCTCTCTCCTCCTCCTCCTCCTCCTCCTCCTCCTCCTCCTCCTCCTCCTCCTCCTCCTCCTCCTCCTCCTCCTCCTCCTCCTCCTCCTCCTCCTCCTCCTCCTCCTCTTCTTCTTCTTCACCTCCTCCTCCTCCTCCTCCTCCTCTTCTTCTTCTTCACCTTCACCTTCACCTTCACCTTCACCTTCACCTTCACCTTCACCTTCACCTTCACCTTCACCTTCACCTTCACCTTCACCTTCACCTTCACCTTCACCTTCACCTTCACCTTCACCTTCACCTTCACCTTCACCTTCACCTTCACCTTCACCTTCACCTTCACCTTCACCTTCACCTTCACCTTCACCTTCACCTTCACCTTCACCTTCACCTTCACCTCCACCTCCACCTCCACCTCCACCTCCACCTCCACCTCCACCTCCACCTCCACCTCCACCTCCACCTCCACCTCCACCTCCACCTCCACCTCCACCTCCACCTCCACCTCCACCTCCACCTCCACCTCCACCTCCACCTCCACCTCCACCTCCACCTCCACCTCCACCTCCACCTCCACCTCCACCTCCACCTCCACCTCCACCTCCACCTCCACCTCCACCTCCACCTCCACCTCCACCTCCACCTCCACCTCCACCTCCACCTCCACCTCCACCTCCACCTCCACCTCCACCTCCACCTCCACCTCCACCTCCACCTCCACCTCCACCTCCACCTCCACCTCCACCTCCACCTCCACCTCCACCTCCACCTCCACCTCCACCTCCACCTCCACCTCCACCTCCACCTCCACCTCCACCTTCACCTCCACCTCCACCTCCACCTCCACCTTCACCTTCACCTTCACCTTCACCTTCACCTTCACCTTCACCTTCACCTTCACCTTCACCTTCACCTTCACCTTCACCTTCACCTTCACCTTCACCTTCACCTTCACCTTCACCTTCTGTGTCGTGCTTATTGCGTCCGTTCGCGGTCGCTTGAAGTATATTGCGAGCGTTCCCCTGCTGCCGTCTGGGTGAGCCTGGCTACGGACATGTACTGATACGAATATGCTGATGTCATGACCATGGCCATTTTTCTTCCTGTGGGTGACCCTGTGCATTTGGGGAATGGGCTGTACTTTGGATACCTCCGCGTTACCTGTGCCCTTTGTGCTGGTGCCATCTTCCGCTGGACCTTTGGTTGGTAGGCAGCATGTGCTCGTGCCACAAGTTGTGCTGGATGTCAAGTATGGTTGGATTTGGTGCGCGTGTGCTTGGGCACGTGGGTGGAGCTTTGCGCTGCCCCCCTCATGCCGCACTACCCCCCTCATGCCGCGCTGTCTGCCCTTGCCTCGGATGGCGATGTGTTGCTTGCCCTGTTCACTGATCGCTTGTCGTGTTCACGGTGGCTGCTGGCGTCGGCGTCCTGCAGGCTCCTCTACGTCACGGCAGCCGACATCTCCCACATCCCCGAGTGCCAGGTAAAACGCAGGCGATGGGTGTGGCCGGGGTTGACAAGTGCCAGGTAACACCGAGGCGAGGCTGACGACCCTCTGACCCATTGACACTTTGTGCATGGCCTGCCTGCTCCGTGGTGCCCTCCCCCTGCGCCTGCATGCGCTCCCTCTCGCGTGCCCATCGTCTTGTCGGTGTCAGGCCCCCTCACACCCCCTCATGCACCACGGTAGCTTGTCTTTGTTACGCAGCATCGTTTTCAGGATACGTGCCACCTCGTCTACATGCCTGGGGGCAGGCAAGGATGCTTGATGCCCTGTGCCCACGGCATGCCCGGTCCCGCATGATGTCTTCACATGGACGTCTTCACGTTATGCTGTCAAATGACGTCATGGCATGGTTGGATTACACGAGGTAATGCCATGGTGCCACCATTTGCCATCATCGTTGCATGGTGCCACCATTTGCCATGATCATGACATGGTGTTATCATCAGGGGGTGGCTGTCTGGCCTTGCATGAATACAGCGCTGCATGCACGTATCGTGTTTCCAAGGCACTGTTGGAGCCGTGCCCATCACTTATCGATTGACTGAAATGATTTGACGGTTTGATTGCCCGGTACCAGTAGATGGCCATGTTTGCGGATGGATGAATTGCCATATTCTCTGCTAGCCGATCAGTTGCCATGGCCATCGATCGCTTATCGATGGGTGTCCATGGCTAAGGGCCGGGCAAATGCTGTCAACACCCACCCACATCCGCAGGGTAACGTGGTGTTTGTCGTCAAGGCCCCCCTGCAAACGCTGGAACTCAAGGAGGCTACACAGGGGCCCCTGGGGCAGGAGCTGCTGTCTGCGGGCGTGCCACGTGTCCCCGAGCTGGTTATCCGCAGCGGCGAGGCGATCACCACGCTGCTAGTGGAGGGGGCCGCTTTCCACCGCATGCTGCCCTCAGAGGTAGGCCGCCTATGCCCGCATGCACTTGGGGGGGGGGGGGGCATTCAGATTTCGGGGGGGATGCACATGGGGAGTGGGGAATGCACGTTTGGGGTGGAAAGGTACCCTGTTCGGTGGATGGCGAAGCAGCGTCTATCGTGTGTCCTGTTGGGTAGAAGTCGGAGCCTGTTTCTGGCATTCCGATTGGTCGGCGATCCTTGATGATTGCATGAATTGGGGCCCTAGTGCCCTGAATGATGGATGTGTGATCGGCAGCGCTTCAGCGTGAGGTCCAGTGGGCCAGTGTGGCAAGTATGTTTTACTGCGGGCTAACAACGCTTTTGTTGTGCAGAGCGGGCGAGCAATAGTACAGGATGTGTGGTTTGATGAACTTGGAGTCGATGATGATTCACTTCTAACGGAGGCCTGTGGTTGCGTGCTTGGGTGGCAGTCATCCTGAAACGTTTTGTGGATGGCAGTTTGGGAGCATCTGTTGCGAGCAACTTGGACCTGTGTTTGGTATTCCTTTGGGCTTGGTGATGCAGCGCATCCTGGTGAGGTCCTTGCACTCATACTCTGCCACCTAGCATGCCAAGACCTTGGGGGGCTCCATCTGAAATTAGTTAATTAATTAAACTCGTGCTCCCGTTGGGGAGTCACGGAGCATTAACCCTGATGGCTGGCTGGCTGGCTGGCTGGCTGGCTGGCTGGCTGGCTGGCTGGCTGGCTGGCTGGCTGGCTGGCTGGCTGGCTGGCTGGCTGGCTGGCTGGCTGGCTGGCTGGCTGGCTGGCTGGCTGGCTGGCTGGCTGGCTGGCTGGCTGGCTGGCTGGCTGGCTGGCTGGCTGGCTGGCTGGCTGGCTGGCTGGCTGGCTGGCTGGCTGGCTGGCTGGCTGGCTGGCTGGCTGGCTGGCTGGCTGGCTGGCTGGCTGGCTGGCTGGCTGGCTGGCTGGCTGGCTGGCTGGGTGGGTGGGTGGGTGGGTGGGTGGGTGGGTGGGTGGGTGGGTGGGTGGGTGGGTGGGTGGGTGGGTGGGTGGGTGGGTGGGTGGGTGGGTGGGTGGGTGGGTGGGTGGGTGGGTGGGTGGGTGGGTGGGTGGGTACACGCAATCCTACCGGTCTATGCTACCTACAGGCTGTCTACAAAACAATCCTATTCTATATCTATGGTGCTTGCGACCTTAGGGGTCGTGGCTAGCATGCCTCCCACGTTTGCAAACACGCTTTTTCCCACTGCAGGGGGTTTGTTGTCCTCGATGACCTGGGCCCACTTGGCCTTGTCCATCATCTTTTTCCAAATCACGGAGAGGCCTAGGCCCCCCATGTCCTCTACGAGCTGTTCTTTCCGTCTGAAAGAAGAGTCTATTCACAAAAATAAGACTCACAAGTGCCCTTGCCATGGTGGCTGCAATACATCATGTGCGGCTTCTCCTCCTGCATGTGCACCCTTTATATCCTTCTATTGATGGCTCCCTGCAGGGTAGCACCATGGAGATGGAGGCGCTTTTTGCGTCCAGTTTGCGGAGCGACGCGGCCATGAGTTTTGCTGATGAGTTCCTCTTTGGTGACCCCTGAGCATTTTAATGGCTGTTTGCTGCCATCCGGATGATATATGCTCCCCTCTGTACCTGGTAGGCACCAGTGTGCTGCCCAGGCTGGAACCATGGCGTCCTCACCACTGGCCTGCGCTGGCTTGTGTGCCTTGTTGCTTGGTGAAGCTCCAATTCCATGGGTCCATGCGTGGGTCAGGGCATGGCACGGCCTCTGTATATGCTTTTATGTCATTGCCATGGACTTGATGGGATGTCAAACCATGGCAAATAGGGAGGATGGCTTTTTTACGGAAAGCATCTGGGGAGGGACCGTCATGGCACACGCGCATCGAGCATTTCCAGGTGTCATGCATTCACCCCAGATGTTCTCCATTTTGTTGGCATTTTGTTTGGCTTGCCAAGTGGAGGGCTTAAATATGACTCAAGTGGCGTGGAAGCGGCATGCATTGGGTAGATTTTTCCGAATGCTGCAAAGGAGCCTTGCCAGAGGAGCCCTGAGGCTTATATTCTTATCAACAGGCACCCCTTGCGATGCTATGTCTACCTAGAGCAAGGTTGTCAATGTATGATAGTTGTATGCTCCAAGGAAGTGAGCTCAAGGCAGGCCAGGTCTTGATGATTGGTCGACCTGAGTTGATGCCCATTTTTACGGCTGCCGTATTTCCAGTGTCAACACCCTCACTTGGCCCTCGTTGTGCGATGCTTAGACAGTTATTGATGTCCAAGTCTTGTGGGAATGTGCTTACTATAATATTAAGTGAGACAACTAACTACGCAACCATTTCAAAATAAAATAATTGCCGGATTTATAGAGCTACCAATTACCATGGTCCGGATTGTTCCAGATTTCTGGCCTGTGCTGGTTCGATGTCTCTTTGATACATATAAAATGGTATCACGTCAATGAGACCAGGTGCCAATATATCGTATCATGCCAGGCCCGTTGCGACGTGATGCGATAGTATACTTGCGCTGGTTATATGCCGGCGGCTGGTATATACGCCAGTTCTATTAATTAATTAATTAATTAATTAATTAGACTCGTGCTAGCTCCCGCTGGGGAGTGACGGAGCATTAACCCCGATGGATGGATGGATGGGTGCAAGCAGTCCTACCGGTCTAATCTATCTACATCGGCTACATACTACATCTATCTAACAGCATTCTAACTACAACATCTATCTAGGCAGCCGCACGCTGCCCTAGTAGGGGAGCTATCTGGCGTGCCTCCCACGGGATTGCACACGCGGGCGCTGCCCCACTGGGGGGGGCTCGTTGTCCTCTATGACCTGGGCCCACTTGGCCTTGTCCATCATCTTCTTCCAAATCACGGAGAGGCCTAGGCCCCCCATGTCCTCTACTAGCTGTTCTTTGAAGGTGCGGGCCTTGCGGCGTCTAGCATCACTGGGCCCAGCCCACGTCAGGAGGTGCCGGCCAGGCTGGGCTGGTCGCAGTAAGTGCATGGCTCGACAGGTTCTGGACCTGTCGCTACCTAGTGAGCGACGCAAGCGCATTCTGTTCAAGGCCCTTGTCCTCAGCATCCACCTTTATGGCTGCGAGGCGTGGACTCTGGACCAGGCGCTGAGCCATGCAGCAGCTTGACGGCACCGTCACTCGAATGCTCCGTCATATCCTCGGCGTCCGCTACCAAGAACGCCGCACCCGGGCCGAGCTCTACTGCGAGCTCCCCGTCTTGTCACCCATACCATCCGACACCGCCGCCTCCTCTTTGCCGGCCATCTTGCCCGCACAGACCAGGTGAATACCGATATGGGCCCTGCCGGGGGGCTTAAGACGGGCCAACCAGGTAGACACCTCCTCCTATGGCAGGGTCCCCTTGTCCCATCGCAATCCACTGGCAAACTTGCGCGCCGGGCACCGGCGCGGCGCGACCCGGACCTATGTGACACAACTGCTTGAAGATGCAGGGCTTCTGGGACTATCCGTACCGTCCGCGCCCGCATGATTGACAAGGAGAAATGGGCTGCCATCTGCGATAAGCACCTTCCCGAGGGGTATGCTCCTGTTTTCTCCCCACGGGCACGGGCCCCGCGGCCGGCCCGTTGCTAGCCAGCCTGGTAGAAGTCCGCAGGTGGAGGTTATTGGTCCTGAGGATAGCCGCTACACTACCGCCTCGTCTGCCATTAAACAGTCGAGGACAGCTCGGATGAGGCCGGATTACATCCCCATCTAGTGCTTAACGGTTGGGGGATGATGCAGACGATATTTGTTTAAACTTTTGTCTAATTATTTTTCTAATGAGATTAGCATAGTACTCCGTGGCATGCCTTTGCGCATATGACACGCAAGTACTTACTTACTTACTTACTTACTTACTTACTTACTTACTTACTTACTTACTTACTTACTTACTTACTTACTTACTTACTTACTTACTTACTTACTTACTTACTTACTTACTTATACGCCTGGCTGATCTCGATAGTACCGGCTACGCCCCCTTCTCACGAGGGTTCCAGCCGTGTTCAGCGCCCGTCTCACGTTTCGAGACTGAACAAGTCTCGAGTGGACACGTGTGTAGTACTCCTACACACACAGATCTCGAATGATTTATCTAGTACCAAATCCGAATGGCTTGCATCACTCCCCGGAAAAGGAGAACTTTTGCGGATGACTGTAGGTGTCAATTGGCGATGCCTTAGGATCCGGAGACGTCCGTCCTATAGTCAGCAAAATTGGTGCGAGAGGTCCCCAGTTCGATTCCGGCCTGGATTCATTTGCAGATCGCGTTTTCCGCGGACCGGCACTGAACGCAAATGGTTTTCACCTTTGCGGCATGCCAAATCAGAATATACTTGCGCTGGTTTTCCGCATCTGCGGGTATTTCCTCGCAAATGGTGGGATATCGATCGCAGCAATGGTGCTCATCACTAGACACTCCTGGCCAGTTAGGCTCGAAACACATGCCCTGATCAAGCAAGCTGTTTCCGGCCCCAATGATGCACTGTCTAGGTCGATCATCTACTAGCAGCTCTACACGTAAGCCAGCCATAATTTCAACCCACAAGGCTACACATTTCCATCTCCATTCATATTCATCATCCTGAACGACTCGAAAACGCGGAAAAGAGAACGGCAGCTAGGCGATCGAGCTACCATATGGTCGATCCAGATTCTCCCGATTCTGACATGACCTATTTGATGGTGCAGAGAGATGCTCTCTGTCGAGAAGCCATGCCCTAGCTCTTGTATAGCCATGATGATCTTCCGGGCACCTACGACGGGGCTCCCCTTAGCTGGGAGTTGCCCGAGACTCTGGGTGGTGCAGGTGCCCTAGTGCACATAGAGCAAGTGCTGTTTACATTCCCACCCTTGCACTGCATGAGGAAGTAGCTCAGAATGTATTATAGGCCATATGCCCCTTCTCAAGGGCTATTAAATTAAATTAAATTATAACATGCCTCCGTTGGGAGATCATGTAGCACATATTCCTTGATCATTGGGTGGTGGAAAGGAGAGAGCCGCGTATAAATCTAACTATCCTAACGCTACTATACCTAGTCTAGAAAAATCCTAACTGCCCTACTCGTCAAAACGCCTCCTCCTCTTGGGGGGAGGGGGCTTGCCCACAGGGTCGGGCGTGTGAGCCTTGACAATCTTCTGCCATCGCGTCTTGTTCTGCATGGCAGTCCAAAGAAGGGAGAGAGAGTGGATGCGGTATTCAAACTGGGCTGGGACCAGTAGGTCATCCAGCAACATCTTTACGTAGTTCGTGGCATGTTTCCCTACCCTTTTGGGAATGCCCTTGGGGCCAGGCCAGGTCAGAATGTGCCGCCCTGGCTGGCCAAGACGCTGGGGGCCTGCCAGACCAAGGGCGGTGTCGACCTGGCTAGTGCGAGCAAGGTGTCCTACAAATGCTATCCTACGCTGTCTAATCTCGTCCGAAATACGGATCGAGGCATGCCCTGATACAAAGACTCCGATGACGGGCGCTTGGAAAACCCTACGTTCAGGACCTGTCGGAGCATCCTGTAAACTGTGCCGTCTAGCCTCAGTAGCTGCCAGTGTGGGTTTGAGTGTCCACGCCTCGGCGCCATACGTGAGCACCGTGAGGACAAGGACCTTGAAGAGCATGCGCTTGCGGTGGTCGCCCACCAGGCCCTTGGAGCGCCAGTCGGTAGGTGTTGAGCGAACGAAGCCTAGCTCAGGCCAGGCCGATGCGGGTGTCCACATCGTCGGCGGTGTCAGGGAGTCAGCTCCCTAACAGCTTGAAGCGATCGCGGAACGGGACCGTCGTCCCATCGAGCAGGCGTGGCAGCGGCGGTGTACTGGAGGCCCCAATCACCATCGCCTCAGTTTTGACACTAATCTCCAACCCCACCGCCCTCGCCTCCAGGCCCAGACAGTCCAGCCAGGTCTGAATGTGCTCGGCCGGGGCGCGCGATGAGGGTGGTGTCATCCTCAAGGGCTATCATGTGCTACAGATACTCCCAACGGAGTTATGTTCCTAATTAATTAACTAATTAATGGTAGCGCCATTTTAGGGTGATTCCTCAAATACTAGACTATAAAAACGTACTGGAATTTTCCATCTTATTTATGGCAAAAGGGCCGGTGATCCCCGATCATTAATTAATTAATGCATGCATGCATTTCCATCTCCATTCATACTCACCAATTAACATGCTGCGGTCGATCAATTTTCCGTGTGGGATACGCCGCGCTGCCAGCTCACGTACGTGGACCCGTAGGGAGGAAGCTTGTACCTATAGGCATGCATGCCACTTATCAAGGAGACAACCAGCGCAGGCCAGAAATCGGGAGAATCCGGACCATGGTAGCCGCTCGAGCACTTATTACCAGCACCATTAAGCAGCGGCGCCTGCACCTAGTAGGGCACTTAGCTCGCACCATGTAACCAGCGGGCGGCCATCTACGTCGGCCACAAGCCCTGGCACGCGACCCCCTCGACCACCGCGGCCCCAGCGACTCCAGCAGCCCCAGCCTAGGGGAATACAGCAGCAGTAGTGTAGAATAGTTAGACAGTGGCCTTGTACATTAATTAATTATAATTAATTAATTAGACTCGTGCTCCCGTTGGGGAGTCACAGAGCATTAACCCCGATGGATGGATGGATGGATGGATGGGTGCAAACAGTCCTACCGGTCTAGTCTATCTACATCGATCGGCTACATACTACATCTATCTACTAACAACATGCTAACTACAACATCTATCTAGGCAGCCGCACGCTGCCCTAGGGGGCTATCTGGCGTGCCTCGATCCCACGAGATTGCACACGCGGGCGCTTCCCCACTGGGGGGGGCTCGTTGTCCTCTATGACCTGGGCCCACTTGGCCTTGTCCATCATCTTCTTCCATGCAAGGCCCGCACCTTCAAAGAACAGCTAGTAGAGGACATGGGGGGCCTAGGCCTCTCCGTGATTTAAATCACGGAGAGGCCTAGGCCCCCCATGTCCTCTACTAGCTGTTCTTTGAAGGTGCGGGCCTTGCGGCGTCTAACATCACTGGGCCCAGCCCACGTCAGGAGGTGCCGGCCAGGCTGGGCTGGTCGCAGTCCTGCGGGGGGGCCACGTGAGGTGTCTACCTGGTTGGTGCGAGCTAGGTGCCCTACTATAGCTGCAGGCGGCGTTGCTTAACCCCTCATTGGTCCCATTTAAAGCCGAAAAATCGGCTGCAAAATGCTAAATTTGCAAACCACCCCACACCCAACCTACCAACATCCAAGGGCTGTCCTTGGGGGTCAAGCATGTCCATGAGTTGCCCTTCGGGGTGAGCTATCACAACCTAACATATCTGCAGGGTAGGCCATAGAAAACTACCGCCAAAGTTAGGGGGGTCGAGACGCGCGTTTTCATTTTTGGTAGATTGTGCATTTTGAATTATGTTATAAGACCTAGGCACCTACCGCTTCAGGGATGATAAACAATTAGTTGCTGAACAGTTTGAGCCATTGGGGTTATCATTTGGGTGGGTATACCATGCAGCAGTTACACCCAGTACAGCCCATAGGGGTACCGTTGGTAAAAAGCAACCAAGGGGGTAGGGGTGGGCATACTACCTACTAATACCTACTAATATGGCCCCCAACCATGCCATACAATACATTTCCCTTCCACAATGATGGGGAAACATAACTGCATCATCACACTGCCCTTACATGGCACCTATGTGCAGGTGCCACCTTGTCCATGCACGTAGGTAACGTGGTACGGATACCCTACGCAAGGCATACATTATAGGAGGCAGCCACCAACAAACTAGTGACGTTGAGCCTATTTCAGCCTGCCCTAGCAAGGATAAACTAGGCCTAAGCTGCTATAGTTTGCCAGGTGATGGCCAGCACACCTGGTGGCACATGCTGTCAATGGGAAGCTTTTACTCACCAGTTACGTGCTTGATGATGCCACAGAGACCAGCCAACTGCCTCATAATCATGCAATATGTGTATGGGAAATGTATAACAAACATATATGGAGGTATTCAAACCCATACAGCATCTAAAACTTATCACCATCACACTGTGGCAGGTCAACTGACTGAGGGAAGCATCTAAGAAGGGTGTTTTAGAAAGGGGCCAGGCCAGGCCGCCAGGGTCAAGAAAGAGCATGAATAATGCAAAAAGAATGTGCTACACAAGCTAGAACGTATATATAAATGTCAAACATCGATAGGAAAACGATGCTGAAGCTTTACCAGGCATGGATGGCGTTACCTTGGCCCAGGCGGTGGCCGCAAAATGGCGCATTTTGGCACACCAAAGTTGTGCAGCATGGTCGCTAGATTCGGCGATTTCTTGCCACCCTTGCACGTTTATGACTACTATGTATCATAATAAGTACAAAGAAACCAATATATCCTTTAACATATGTACGCCGTAAAGTTATTGCTGTCAACGTTTCTATCGTCCGGCCTGATCGCAGTTTTTTCCAGCAAGAACGCTGCCGACACCTATCAAATGGCATTCCCGCGAACCAAAAATTGGCCTGTAGCATCTTTAGGACGTATCTCGAGTGATTTATCTAGTACCAAATCCGAAAGGCTTGCATCACTCCCCGGACAGGAGAACTTTTGCGGATGACTGTAGGTGTAAGTTGGCGATGCCATGGTAACCGGAGACGTCCGTCCTATAGTCAGCAAAATTGGTGCGAGAGGTCCCCAGTTCGATTCCGGTCGGATTCATTTGCAGATCGCGTTTTCCGCGTTTTCCGCGGCCTGGCACTGAACGCAAAGGTTTTCACCTTTGCGGAGTGTCTGATCAGAATATACGCTTGGCTGATTTCGATAGTACCGGCTACGCCCCCTTCTACTAAAAAGAAGGATTCAGCCGTGTTCAGCCCGTCTCACGGTGCGAGACTGAACAAGTCTCGCGTGCAGACACGTGTGTAGTACTCCTACACACAGATCTCGAGTGATTTATCTAGTACCAAATCCGAAAGGCTTGCATCACTCCCCGGACAGGAGAACTTTTGCGGATCCATGACTGTAGGTGTAAGTTGGCGATGCCATGGTAACCGGAGACGTCCGTCCTATAGTCAGCAAAATTGGTGCGAGAGGTCCCCAGTTCGATTCCGGTCGGATTCATTTGCAGATCGCGTTTTCCGCGTTTTCCGCGGCCTGGCACTGAACGCAAAGGTTTTCACCTTTGCGGAGTGTCTGATCAGAGTATAAAATCAATTTCCTAAGTTTGGCCAGAAAATTCGAACGCAAACGTAAATGCCATGCGTGGGCGCAAGCCGCCATGGCCAGGTCGTCGTTTTCCGGAATGCACGTTTTACGTGAAAAAGTACCCTGACCCCTTGTACTTTGACCGGCCAGAACACCTCTATAACTTTGTCAGAAGTATGCGAACCCTAGTACCATGCTGTGAGGAAAATTATAAACTTTCGATCTTCTCAGCTAACCTTTTCCTAATTCTCAATAGTTTTCGCGCAATTTGGTCCCCCGCGGAGCAGCCGATGCATCGGCTGCAAGTCGATTTTTGGCGGAAAATCGGCTGCAAGACCAATGAGGGGTTAATGGTGCTGGTGATATAGGGCATGCCCTGGTATGTACAGGTCCTCATTGCGGACATGAGCAGCATATCCTGTGTTGCCAGGCCGCTGGAGGTGGTTGCGACGACAGCAGAAGGCGGTTGCAGATGTCCCGGAAGAGCAGCATAACACCTGTGTCCTCGAATTCGGCTGCAAGTTTTACAACTGCGGCCGGAATCTCGTCAGAGCCGGTGGCTGCGTCATAACGCAGGCGCTGGACCGCCTCCGTGACCTCGCGAGAGGTGAAAGGAGGCATGTCAGACGGGTCACCAAGTGGGCCGACCAGCGGGGGGACTATAGGTAGTCCGCCGCTGACCTAGGCGGGGCCGGGGGCCCAGCGGGGCCGGCGAGGGCGGCCGGGCGGCCGGGCGGCGGCGGCTGGGAGCAGGGGTGGGGGCGGCGCAGCTGTCCCCACGACCTCGGCCGTGGCCGTGGCCCAGGTACGAAGCCGCTTGGCTGGGGCGCCGGGGACGTCGTGGCGGTGGGGCCGGCCGAGGCCGTCCGGGTGCCCGAGGCGCTTGTACCAGAACCAGGCCCCCTTGCCGTCGTGCTTCTGCTGGCAGCTGCGCAGGTCCTTGACCATCTGCTGAGCATCTGCCTTCTCAGCCTGCTCGTAGGCGGCCCTCAGAGCTGCTTGCAGCCCAGGTTTGGCGATCGGATCTCTGTTGCGGCGGAGCATCTGCCTGGCGGCGACCACTGTCGGTGCGTGACAGTGGACAGCAAGCTGCCGGCGCGGAGGCAAGGTGGGGAGGGACCGTGCGGGCAGCCAGGCGATACTTGGCGGCGACACCACGGAGGATCACTGAACTGACATCCCCCGGCGGCGGAATGGCGTGTAACTGCTGTCGGCTGCCCCGGGCGTCGAATACGGCCAGGAAATCATCCCTGTGCGACATAGCGGCCTGCTCTGCTGCTGACATCTTGTCGGCATCCTTCAGCACAATCCGGAGCACCTTCAGATCTGGCTGAGGTGCCAGCTGTCGCGACGGTTTCACCCCAGGAAACCGCAATCTGATGCGAGCGAGCACGAGACGATGATCAGATTCCACCGTGCTGACAGAATCTTGCAGGACGCGAGCATCGACAACTGAGGGGCGCTGAGCACGACGTACGCAGACATGCATAATCAAGGCACACCACCCGATCCGACGGCCCAAAAAAGGTGGCCAGCTGCTCAGCGGGGCGTGCGAAAGAAGCATTGCATGCAACCAGCGCAGATTCTGCCAGCAGATTCGCAAATAAAGGCGTGTTACCGTTGGCTGTCGTGTTGGTTGGGGAATACTGAGCGCCCCCAGTGCCAACTGGCAGCGTGGCGTTGGCGTCGAGCAGCATAACCAGGAAGTGCCGAGCTGGGATGTTGGCCTCCTCCTCCTTGAGGGCGTCGAAGAAGGCCTCACGTTCCGCCTGAGCTCGACCCGCATGTGGTGCATATCCCACGATAACGGTTAGCGTGTGGTGTGGCCTTGTACATGCCCGCCTACTACAGGCACTATACCAGCTGAGCCTAGCCTTTTTAGTCATGTACATGTGTGCCTATGATGAGCCACCCTCCAGATGATGCCTAGCTTTATTTAATTATGCAGTGCCCATGCAGGGGGTCACTCCCTGCTGAGAAGCCATGCCCTAGCTCTTGTATAGCTGTGCTGATCTTCCCCACCTATGACAGGCTCCCCTTAGCTGGGTGTTGCCTGAAACTCTGGGTGGTGCAGGTGCCCTAGTGCACCTAGAGCAAGTGCTGTTTACATTCCCACCCTTGCAGGAAGTAGCTTAGAATGTATGATAGGCCATATGCCCCTTCTCTGGGCTATGTGCTACATGTACTCCCAACGGAGTTATGTTACAATTCAATTCAATTCAATGTAACCAGGTAGACAACTCACGTGGCCCCTCGATCCGCAGGGCGCTGCGATCACCTCGGCGCCTGCCAGGCACCTCCTCACGTGGGCCAGGCCCAGCAATTATGCTAGCTAGACGCCGCAAGGCCCGCATGCACTTTCAAATCTTGAACAGCTCGCTAGTAGACTTTAATCAGTATTAACCAGCACCCACGTGACGCGCAGTCACATGTTAAATATCAATTAATTAAGGCTGAGGCGACCGGGCCCATGGATCGAGGTCCGAGGATAATGGCTGGATGGGCAGCCACAGACGCACGGCCAGCCCAGCTGCCGAATAACGAATTCCAGATCCACTAGGTACCCTTCACCACGGGGTGTGGCAAGGTTGTGTCCTGCATGTCCCCATATATCTTTTCATTATTGTCGTTGTTAATTAATTAGACTCGTGCTCCCGTTGCTCGGAGTCACGGTGCACCGGAGTGTATGTGCACAACAGGAAGAAAGGGCAGAGACCCCCTTTCTCCTTCATGCCAGAGGCATGCCACAGCAGCAATCGGACACGATAGTAGGCGATCCGGCAAGTTCTGTGGGTGCAATAAGACCCATGTGAGCATATCATAACAAGGAGTGTGGGCAAGTAATCTGATCATAGCCAGGACGTAGCATGGCTGTACAAGGGCTAAGCTAAGGCTATGGGCCTATGGCTTGTTGTATACCGTGCATATGAGCGCGTGGTGCACGTGACTAGCTAGGTATGGTAGCCAGCTAGGCAAACATTCCCTGGAGGCATGGCTGCCATGGCGGCAGTGACTACCAATGATTACAAGCTACGGCTCTTCGAGCCCGCACGGGGCGTCCACATCTTGTGGTTGATCATCAGGTCCCCACCCCTCCAGCCAGTACACCTTGGGCTTCTGGGGGTCCTGCTTAATTGTGGCGGAGCTACTAGGTATTCAGGCCACAGGTCGCGTCCGGGTGCCGTGCTGCTGTCAGAGCGGGGGTGAGGTCGTCGTCCAGCGTCCCCGGTGAGGTCGTGCAACCTCTTGCGACGGCCGACGAGAGAGGAACCGCTGCTTGTCCTCAGGGGAGGGATCGAAGGTGAGCAGGACTGGTGAGTGGTGGGGGAGGGCTAGTCCGCCTTGTCCCGTGAGTGGGGAAGGCGGTGGCATGCACCCGCGCGCAGTTCTACCTCACCTACCAGGCTCATGAGGGTATGAAGCTGGTCCTTGAGGTCGTCGGCAAGGGTGACCAGTTGACGTCTCGATCACCTGGCTTCTGCAGGGGAAAGCGACACAGCACCACTCGGCCGATTCGCGGCGAGCGCGGTCGGTGGCCTCCTGTTGTTTTTCCTGGCGAAGGTCCTCAACAGCTCCTGGAGTTTCGTAGCGATGGCGTCTGTGGTCGAGGCGGTTGCTGACCGCAGCAGGTCCGAGTAGGAGTGCGGCAAGAGGCTATCATCATCCGAGCCGGCCGGGTGGGCTGGGCTGCGATGTCGATGGTGGCCGTCTGCGCTGCAGTCGCCGGGAACTGCCGGCGGCCAGGGCGTCCGGGTTTGGGCGGTGATGGATTCTAGCTTTTTAACGAGCAGGCCGCACTTGCCTTCCATAGATGTGGTGCACCTGATCTAGGCGAGAGAGAAGTGCAGCATGCGCCTCAGATCCCTGCGCCGCGGTGTGCAGCGTGAGCTGAGGTTGGAGCTTGTGTGTGGGCGACCTTAGCTTACACACTGGAGACCCGGGCCTCCACTGACGTACCGCCGTTGAGTGTCGTGTTCTGAGCGAGGTCAGCTTCGATCTCGGCCAGCGGCCAGGTCACGTGCAGTCCTCCATGCAGCACAGTCTGCTCGGATGTCATCCTTGCAGTCTGAGGGAGGTCGGAGCCGATGTGGCTGCCGGCTGCGCAGCCGGGCCGGGCTGCCGGCCAGGGTTGCAGAGCTCAGTTATATAGCGACGAGGTCGCGTTCTGGAAGAAGCTGAAAAGGATAGCGAGGTGATGGTTGAATTCTGGCAGGGCGCTCGAGGAACTCCTCCACGTTGTCGGCGGGGATGGGCCCGTTGGGCCCACGGAGCTTGTGTTCCCGAGTGCGAAGGACTGGACTCATCTCGGCGCATTGTGCGTCGGTCAGTTTCAGCCAGCCTAGCTCTGAAAGAAAAGCATTCGTGTGCTAGGTAATGTCGCCATTTGTTTTTGCCGTAGCAGGGTTTCTTGGGCCGCTCTGGCGAGGCGCTTTGCGATGGATTTGCTGGCGATGGGTTTGCGCAGGCCTAGTAGACGGCTGGGCAAGGACGATGGCGAGTGGGTTCAACCCATGGGCTGGGAGCCGGAAAGCTCCTTTTCCAAACCTCGTTTTGCTTTCGGAGTCGTCATAGCTGCTTGTCAAGCCACTGCGTAGCTTTTTCGATGCTGCGTTTCAGCCGTTAGCGATTATACTGGCGAGTGCGTCTTTAAAAGACGCATCGAATGCAAGTATAATCTGACTGAATTTGGGGCTCAGACACAAAAGACCTGAGCTCCGCCGACAGCCAATGATAGCTGATCACGTCATTTGCCAGTCACATGGCAGCGCGCTTTACCGCACTTAAAAAGGGTTCGAGCCTGGCTTGGACATCCTTAACGATCGTGAATACGGCGGCGGTGGCCCTGGTTAGGTACCGCCCGCCCGTATACCTGATTTATGGGGATCATACTGCACCCTCATCGAGCACTCCCCACCTGACATTCAGACCTGTACGGGAGGCGCGGGCGGTGGGGTTGGAGATTAGTGTCAAAACCGAGGCGATGGCGATTGGCGGTACCAGTTGGCCGCCACGGCCGCTGCTGCAAGACAGGACGGAGATCCCGTTCCGTGAGCGCTTCAAGCTGCTGGGGAGCATGCATGCTCCCTGACGCCGCCGACGATGTGGAAACCCGCATCGGCCTGGCCTGTGCACATGGGCCCGGCTCCGCTCGCTCAACCCCTACTGGCATGCTCGAAGGACCTCCAGGGGCGAGGACGGCAAGCGTCGGAGTGGACTCTTCAAGGTGCTGGTCCTCTTGGTGCTCACGTATGGCGCCGAGGCGCATGGACGCTCACGGACCTGGGCTGGTCGTCTCCTCTTTGCCGGCCATCTTGCCCGCACAGACCAGGTGAATACCGATGTGGGCCCTGCGGGCGGGCTTAGGACTGGCGCCGCAGACCAGGTAGCCGGACACCTCCTCCTATGGCAGGGTCCCTTTGTCCCATGTCGCAAACCACGTACTGGCAAACTTGCGCGCGCCCCGCACCGACGCGGCGCGACCCGGACCTACGTCGTAGTGACACAATTGCTTGAGGATGCAGGGCTTCTGGGATTATCTGTACTTCCACGGCGTTGGATCGCCATGTGCGTCCGGACATAGTTGTCTCACTTCATCTATAGGTACTCCGCGCCCGCATGATAGACAAGGAGAAATGGGCTGCCGTCAGTGATAATCACCTTCCTGGGGGGCATGCTCCTGTTTTCTCCCCACGAGCCCCGCGGCCCATTGGTAGAATGCAGGGTAGAAGTCCTCAGCTGGAGGTTATTGCCCCTGAGGATAGCCGCTAAACCACCGCCTCGTCTACCATTTCAGTAGATCTAGGACAGCTCAGATGAGGATTGTATCCCCCTCTAGTGACTGTATGAAGTGAGTGACTATATGGTTGGGGCATGATGCATGCAGACGATATTTGTAACTTTCGTGTAAATATTTTTCTAATGAGATTAGCACAATAGTACTCCGTGGCTAGATAGAGTTAGGATAGTTCGATCACGCGGCTTCCTCCACCCCATCCATCATGAAATATGTGCTACATGACCTCCCCACGGAGGCATGTTATAATTTAATTTAATTTAATTTAATTTAATTTACTCCGTGGCATGCCCATGCGCATGACACGCAAGTACTTATACTTACTTACTTACTTACTTACTTACTTACTTACTTACTTACTTACTTACTTACTTACTTACTTACTTACTTACTTACTTACTTACTTACTTACTTACTTACTTACTTACTTACTTACTTACTTACTTACTTACTTACTTACTTACCACCCGGCTGAACGGCGCGATATTTACAGGATCGGAGTTCGACAGCTCCTGAATGTAGGGTTTTCCACGCATAGATCGTTAGAGTCTTTGTATACAAGGGCATTCCCTGTAATACGGATGAGATTAGGCAGCGTGGGATAGCATTTGTTGGACATCTTGCTAGAACCAGTCCTGAAGGTAGACACCGCCTTTGGTTTGGCCTGCCCCCTGCGGCTTGGCCAGCCAGGGCGGCATATCCTGACCTGGCCTGGCCCCAAGTGCTTAAGGACATTCCTAGAAAGATTGGTAAACCTGCCATGAACTATCAAGGAGACAACCAGCATACTATATTCTGATCAGGCACTCCGCAAAGGTGAAAACCATCTGCGTTCAGTGCCGGGCCGCGGAAAACGCGGAAAAACGTGATCTGCAAATGAATCCGACCGGAATCGAACTGGGGACCTAGATCTACTATATATATGAACTACACTCAGCATGCAGCTGCTGGTCGACCTAGTGGTCCCAGCCCAGTTTAAATGTACCGCATTTCCTCCCTCTCTCTTGCTTGGACTGCCATGCAGGACAAGATCGAAGAGGTGGCAGACCATTGTCCAGGCCCGCACACCCGCCCTTGTGGGCAAGCCCCCGCCCCCCCCAGGAGGAGGGCGCTTTGCTGAGTAGAGTAGCTAGGATTTTTGTGGATTAATTAGTTTGGAGTTGGCTTAGTTAGGTTTCGCGGATTCGCCCACCCCCATCCACCAGCAAGGGACTACGTGCTACATGATCTCCCAACGGAGTCATGTTATAATTTAATTTTATTTTATTCTTTTAGGTACCCAACGAGGTTGGCAATTGTTGTAAAGATCAGAAGGTCATAGCAAAGAGCCAACCATGCTTAGCTGTGCATTTCTGCATATCATCTGCAGAGGCAGCACTCGGGCGCATGTGGGGAATCGCTTGACTGAGCAACATGTGCATCGCAGCACTTCATTAAAAAATGTTCATCGGAAATGCGCATGCATGGGATGGACATCTGTCTGTTGCATCACGCCAGCTGTCCAGAATCCGTGATCCAAGCGTCTTCCTCGATACCTGCTGTATTTTGGGGCTTTCCCTTGGCAAGGGCATTGATCTTGTACGCGACATCCATACCAGACACCAGCTCCCCAAAGATGGTGTAGTGGCCGTCCAGGTGGGGGGCAGGTGCCACCACGATGCTGAAATGTGCACCATTTGTGTTGGGGCCGATGTTGGCCTGCACAGGGTGGGCAAGGAGCAAAGGGCAGCGGAGAACAAATCAGATCAGCCAGCAACCAAGGTAGGCTCTTGCAGGGACTAATCCTGGGCAATCCCACATGGTTCCACTTGCAATCAGCGTTTACCAATGTAGGGAGAGAAAGGTGTGAAAAGAGTAGCAACTCGTGACACCCAGCACGGCAGCCCCGAGACCTGAGACGACGGCATGGCGCTTTGGGGGGGCAACTTGCGAAGATAGCAAGGCCAGCATTACAAGGTGTGAAGGAAGCGGTTCAGAAGCAACTACAGCTCTATCAGACCATCAGGGCATCAGACAACGACAGGTCATCTTATTTGTGCAGGTGAGGCGAACAGCAAATAGTAAATTAAATGCTGCTGGCTGGTGAGCAAAAAAACATGAAAATGCAGCATAGCTCCAGCGGGTTCGGACTCGGACCTCTGGCGGGTTTTGAATTAGGACTTTTGGAGGTCCCATGTCTAAAACCCTACTGATGGCAACACCAGTGGGAAGAAATTGCCCACCTACGTCCTAAGCTGCTAGAGCGGTAAAGCCCATCTAGCCGCAAAGGCAGGGTGGCAAATGTGCCGCTAAGCAATTCCCTGACTCAACAAGCTTTTCCTTTTCCTTTTCTCCTCCATCACTTTTGTAGATAAAGACAGAATCATGGCCACAGGCCGCGATAATCATGTGGGCATCTTGTCAATCTTTTAAGCCATGCAGTGAACACATGGAGGTCCGAACCCCCGGGTTTATGAGTGTCTCATGTTACACAGGTAATGCACGAGCGTCCGGTTCACTCGGCACCCACATGTCCTGCCATGCACCTCCATCGTGACAGCTGCCAGAGATCAACAATGCTCGCCACAAATGAAATCGCACTCTGATCCCTTGAGTATAGAAAGCTTGCCTCGCTTTTGAAACAAAAACAGCTTCCCCGCCACCTGGCGCCATTAACTACATGGAAGCACCCCCACCAGTCTCCTGTAATGATGTCCGCCCCCCCCCCCCCCCCCAGCCTCCCTCGCAGCAACCCACCATAAAGACGACAAAATAAAGAGGAGACCCACAGCCACTCACGTTGACTGTCAACAAGAGAAAGAGTGCAACCCACCACAGATAAACAAGGCCGTAGGCAACATGCCACAGAGCACATGGTTAATACATTGCTTATAAACAGAGGGCAACCCACCATGGAGAGCAAGCCGGGCCGATCATGCTTCAGCTTCAGCCCGCCTGGGTCATCGTCAAACGCTTTCCCGTATATGCTCCCCGTGGGTGCCCCCGTCTGGTCGATAAACCGGTCGATTATACGGTAGAACCGCGCGCCCTTGAAGTGGTAGGGCTTGCCCTCGCCCTCGGTGCCAGGTGGCGCGATTCCCTTCTCCCCCGTGCACAGCGCGCGGAAGTTCTCAGCGGCCAACGGTGACTCCTGCGTGAACAGCACAAACTCCATGCGCCCGATGGGCTGCCCCTTGATGGACACGTCCAGGTACACGCGGGGCGCGCCGGGCCGGTGCAGCCTCGCGTCGTGTTCCGACTCAAATGCTGCCACACGCGCACGAGAGGCCTCCACCTGGGCGGCCGTCACCACCACCCCGGAGGACCAGTGGACACCTGGCCCGCGCCCGTGCACCTGCGGGGCCATGGGCTCCAGCACGTTGGCGTGCTTCAGCCAGCACTCGCCGAACCTGTAGGGGGACAGGGGGCAGTGGGGGGTAGTGATGGGTAGTGAGGGGCAGTGGGGGGCAATGAGGGGCAGTGGGGGCCAGTCACTGGGGCACACAAGCAGTGACAGCGCAACTCATGTGGCGGCCGGCTAGGAAACCAAATAAACCATTTTCAAGCTGGCATGCGCAGGGGACGGACTCAAGTGGGCAGGGAGTGAGTGGGGGGGGGGGGCACCAGGGGGAAGGACAAGGGCTGCAGCGCCTTACGTGAATGCGACGGCAAGTATCAGGTATGTTCCGTCCCGAATTTGAACCAATTGGGGACAGTTAAGCAAAGAGTTTGTGGCCAACACAAGAGAGAATTCACAACAGACATTTCCGTGCAAGCCAGGGGCAGCGTGATGGAAACTTCTCCTCGCATGCCCTCGATAACAATGCCTTTGACCTTGATAACAATGCCTCTTGATATATTAGCTAATCCCGCATGACCAGACGCCAAGCGAGGCGTGGGAAGAATGAGGTGACAAGTGACAGAGATGGCTCGCGGATCCCAAAATGCAACAGGGGGTCTTCCTAGCGCCCTCCTTGCATGCTAATCGCTTACTTGTTGCTCCCACAGCCTTCTGCGCCCGCGCACCAGACCCACACGTTGCACCGTTTGTGGGGAACGCGATCGGCCGTGTTGGTCTGGCGGCACGCCTCACAACATTCCGAGGCGGTTTGTTTGATGTTGCCGGAGCCCCACTCCACGACGAACTCCCCCCAATATTCCGCGTTCTCCTCAGTATGGCATGAACTATCCAGCTGGTCTAACAGAGCGTCCTTTTTGGCAGGCTCCGGGTTGCTCTGTGAATGGGTCGAAGATACGACCGTTAGCGTGTCCGTGGAACCGCCGACATCGTTGGCCGCATTGGCCACTTGGGACGAAGCCATGGAAGCAGCGACTGCCGCAGCGATCCCAGCAGCAGATTCCGTGCGTTGCGCATGAATGTCTTGTGCATGGGTATGTTGATTGTGGTACGTCGTCCATTGCTGCACGCGGGCCTTTGCATCAGAAAGCCCGGACAAGTGTTCTAAAAGATAATACGTGATGCAGAATGAGGCTGCGCAAGTTAGCAGGACAACCGCCTGCTGTGTTCTGCCTGCTGCCATTGGACTTTCAAGAACATGGGCTACAACAAGCAGAGTATATCTTGACAAATGCTAGGTCGCCGAATTTGCCTTGGGATGCCAACACTTTGCCAACCATGGCAGACTCACTGGAGACCTGGAAGAATGGACTTAAAATTGCATTGCCACCATGTCAATATTCCAGTACAACAGGCGAGAATTCGGGAATGCACGCCTGACCAATTTACGCGGATTAATCTTCTGTGTGCAGGGAAATTTGTCAATATTGGCTGGCCACTGGCCAGGCAAAGAGCTCTTATATAAATAATAGAGCTTTTTATACAGATCTGTAAAGTTGGGGCCCGAAAAATACACATGGCTAGCCGTATATACAGATCTGTTTTTTTCTTACAGATCTGTACGTAAACTCAGACGTAATGCCCTTACGTCTTCGAGACTCGTCCCGGGCCATGCATCATGCGGGCGGTGCGGCTAGTGGTTACCTGAAAATTAGCTAAAATCAGTCAGCCATGGTTAAGTAAGCTAATGGAATTTGAAGGCACGGTAAAACCAGTCCTGAAAAGCTATCAGCCCAGTTCTCTCGCGTGTAGATTGTTTGCTTTCTCGACATTTTGTTCGGACGCGTAGTGCATTATCACGCGGGGAAGCCGCATAACGATTGGTAGGCAACGATGTCGACGTACGTGAAGCCTCTGCTCCATGACGGGAAGGCATCTGGCGTTGCTGCAACTGGAATCAGGCCAGTGCCATGTTCGGCACCGTGCACGTGGAAATAAGGCGCCGTCACGTTAGATAGCACTGCTGAGGACGAGCTGCGCCTGCCTGCCCATATTTACCGAGGTTGTCTCGCATCGCACTGCATTATGGCCAGACTTTGCTGCCTTTATGCCCGACAGACTGGTTCACGAACCGTTTTAATTTGCTGCGTGCGTGGCACCTGCCCTTCCATGGCAATGTTTGCAATTTCGCACTTTTTTCGTTGTGATTGTTGGCACATACTACATAGCCATGCACATGTCATACTGCATGAAGGTCGCAAAGTTAGGTATAGTTTCTGTTTGTAAATCCTGACGCTCTTGCTTCAAACACGGTTCCTTGCAATGAAGGCCCTTGCCGAAGCTCGTTGCTTGCCAAAGCCTTCTTGTGTCGAAGAACAGCGGTTCTCAGTGGGCACATGAAAGAGACGTTGCGAGGCATTGTAAGATTTCCAACCACACGCTTGTCCTGTAACCATGCAATTCATTCCATTTGCGTTATGAAGCTGGCAGCTTGTGAGCCTGCAACCAGTAATTGCAGTTTGGCAAATGTTACAAGAAGTAGGCTCCTTGAATTTAGTCCTCTTTCTCGCTTATTTTTGCTGATGCTATAGGCAACATTGGACTTTACACTAACTTGAGTCCCACCCGCATCCAGCCCCCCCAATCATCCATCCAGTCCGTCCCTACCCACCCAATTATACCACCGTCTTCCCGCCCACTCTTGAACTAATCAGCTCAACCCCCCAGCCCAAGATACAGGCAAATGCCCATGTAGCCACCCATGTGCGCGTGCAAAGAGACACTCAACTAGCTAGGCTGCATATACGTGCCATGGGGGCATAACAGGTGCATGGGCGCAGGTGCACATGCAGGCCCGCAGGCATGCACACAAGCAGGCAGGCAGGCAGGTTGACAGATGGGTGGGCAGATAGGCGGGTGGCAGACATGCAGGCGGGCAGGCGGGAGGATGGGCAGAACGTTGGGTGGACAGGCGAGTAAGAAGGTCGTTGGGTCCAAGCAACCAGTTTATTGGTGATGGATTAATGTGTGTGGCGCATGTGTGCAAGTCTGCCTGTGTTTGTGTGCATGTGCACGTGTGCTCGTGGGTGTGTGCACATTTGTGTGCATGTGTGTGTTAGTGTGTGCGCATGTGTTAGCGTGCATGTGCGCACGTGGGTGTGTGCATGCGTGTGATATTGTGTGCATACATGTGTATGTCACACTGTGCATGTATGTATGTGTGCATGTGTGCATGTATGCATGTATGCATGTATGCTCCCGATTTCTGGCCTGCGCTGGTTGTCTCCTTGATGTGTGCATGCGTGCGTGTGCGTGCGTGCGTGCGTGCGTGCGTGCGTGCGTGCGTGCGTGCGTGCGTGCGTGCGTGCGTGCGTGCGTGCGTGCGTGCGTGCGTGCGTGCGTGCGTGCGTGCGTGCGTGCGTGCGTGCGTGCGTGCGTGCGTGCGTGCGTGCGTGCGTGCGTGCGTGCGTGCATGTGTGCGTGCATGTGTGCGTGTGTGCGTGTGTGCATGTGTGCATGTGTGTATGTGTGTGTGCTGGGGGGTAGGAAGGATAGGGAAAAGAAAGAGTGAACAATGCAAGGTGTGGGGGAGTTAAATGTTTCACCTCGCGGCAAAAGTCAGTGTGCCTGCCGCGTGTTATGACAAGCAGCTGTGGGCACGGTTGCAGCAAGTGAGTACACGCCAAGGGCCTACACGGTTCATGCACTAGCTAGCACACGGCCAGTGGGACGAAACATCTGCACATATTACTTAATTGGGTTCATCAATTCTGCACATTACCGGCTTGGGTTCATCAACTGAATTCTGCACCTTACACTTGCATGGCTCATGGTTTCAACTGCTGCTCCATTGACAGAAAATGCACAGGCCATCAACATTCAGATATGTTAATCCTGAAAAGTGACCTTCCACACCAGGAGAATGAAGGTCGATGCTGCTTTGACGCATGAGCCTAATCCACGTGCTCTCGGAGGTATCCATCTCGGCAGGAGCACCTGCAGGCGTCGTGGCTCGCTTACCTCAAGCAATATGCGCGTGCTGAAAGCTACCGGGGTCTAGGCAGAGTTACATTATCTGCCCGGACAAAGCACCTCAGAAACCATTCTCGGCAACGAAGCTCTGAGCAGCGCTATATTGTCGTGGCCGGACTTCAATGTCGCTTCAATGTCAAAAGCTGTTTGATTCATCCAAGGAAAGTGCGTGCATGGTAGACAGATCATAATATGCCCGGGCGTATAGACATGACAAGCAAATGCTTAGATGGCGCTCCTCGCGGTTTCCCTGGACTCAGTTTGTTATTAAGGCGCCTACTGAATCCAATGCAACCAATGCACGTGCAATCGGTGGGTGTGACCAGAATACAGAGCCTAGTGCACGCGGCAGTTTGGTCTGTCGCACCATTGCCGGCTGTTGTGTTTGCAATTATTCTGCTCGCTCAGATGCAGGATTAACTTCGGCCTGATTTCTTAATTACCCTCGTGTGGAGGTCATACGGCTGACATTCTTTTCGTAGCCATGGCTGAATTTTGCTTCCAGGTACAGGCATTCACGCCTTAAGTTGGGTTGGCTTAAGTTGTGTTCACGCCTTAAGTTGACCCCTCAAAAACCTCGAACCCAACTTAAGGCGCGAATGCTTGTACTGAACACGGCCTGCACCTCGACCCCCGAAGACGTAAAGGCATTACGTCTGAGTTTACGTACAGATCTGTAATAAAAAAACAGATCTGTATATACGGCTAGCCATCTGTATTTTTCGGGCCCTAACTTTACAGATCTGTAAAAAGCATAATTCGCCAAAAGGTACCTTTCTGCTACGGTGGTCCAGTTTCTCGCCAATAGCGTCAACAGCTGCAGAATTCTCTGCTGCTGATTGCGGCGTGGGACCCAACAACAACAACAACAACACAGTCATGCATTGGCTCGCAAGCCGTGGCCACGCATGCGAAATCCCCAAGTAATTCCTTCATTCCTTCGTCAAGTATGTTGATTGCCCCGACCTGCCCGGATATGTCTGAAGTTTGAACCTGCACCGACTTCGTGGCGGGTGAGGCATGTAAAATAATCGCAATTACGTTTCTCATCAGGCCTGCGATAATCAATGGAGGTCGTGCATTTTGATATCGAAATGTGTCCTGATAAGGGATGATTTTGTTCTGACGCATTGCGGTCTCTGTTGGCGGTGTTGTGGTCGGGACTACCTTAACCTCATTGCATTCAACGTTCTCGGGTGTCATGACAGAATAGCTGCAATAACACCGCAGCAATCTAAACACGCTAGCAGAACGCTGTCTGGTACGGGCAGCATGGCGCGGAGTCGCGTTTTTGCTACATTGCTGGTGCTTGGCTTGTTAGTTACCGTAATTCCACCCGCCGCCAGCGTTCCTTTGGAGGATAACCGGCCGGACGCCTCGAGCGGGCTTGACAACCTCGTTAGCAGTCAATGGCACACCAAATCGACGCTTGCCCATAGTAAGAAAGAAAAAGTGTCCGGATCGATGGGCTCGCCGTGGGTGTGTGACTCCCAAATAGCCACATTGTACGCCCGGGCAGACTTTTTCGGCCCGCATGTCAGCCTCGGTTGCTCGCCGCGCGACCTCAGCAGTTTGCTCTGCTTCCCCATTCGCAGCATCGCCGTGCGCCCAGGCGCGACGCTGGCCCTGTACAGCCAAAAGGCCTTCCACGGGAGCGTGATGGTCGTCCACGCGGACGTGGCCGACGTGGCGACCTCCTTCCCCTACTTCCTGGGCGCCCAGTCCGCCTCGTTGTGCAAGGTGCGGGTCAACGACCCGATCTCGGAGTGCCCCGAGTCGTCCACCGCGGTGCTCCTCTCCTGCCCTGAAGAGCTCCCCCTGGGGGTCCACTCGCTCGACCCTGCGGACCTGGGCGTGTCCCCTACCTCAGAGGACACCGTCCCCCTCCACCACCAGATGCGCTTTGCCCAGAATGGCAAGCTGGTGCTCAAGTACCTGCGCCCGCGCGCGCGCTACTGGTTCTCGTCAGGCCCCGAGTCCTGCTTCTATAAAACCGCCATCCGTGAGGCCCAGCTCCGGTGCATGCCCCCTGGGCAGGAGGCGTTCCAGTCGCTGGCGAACGAGTTTATCCCCCGATACCATGGCACGCTGCGCAACTACGAGTACGCGGGCGGCGAGTGGCTCGTCATGTCCAACATGCTTTACGGCCTTGAGAACCCAAACGTGCTCGACGTTGACCCCGGGCTCGCCAAGTGCGCGGGCTGCGGGCTGGCCATCAACCGCCTGTCAACGTACCAGACCAAGTCCGGCCGCTACCACATCCAGACGAAGGAGATGCTGGAGAAGGCCGTCTCTCGCGGCCCCTCGCTGCACCGCCGCAAGGCCACCATGCACCAGCTGATGGAGTTCTTCTATGACGGCGAGCGGCGCGTCGACGCCGCCAAGGCCATGCTGCCATTGCTCAAGCGGCTGCACGGGTTGCTCGAGCAGCAGACGTACGCCGAGTGGGCGGGCACATCCATCATGCTCATCTACGGCCGCAACGCGCACACGCGCAACTGGGAGGGCCGCGTCGCGCTCGTTGGGTTCCAGGAGGTGTCGGCGCAGCTGCACTCAGTCCCCGTGGTGCCCGACCACTACTTGCGCCCGCCCGCCGGCATGTGGATCCACGAGGACAACATACGTGAGGAGGACATCCTGAAGCGGATGCCCAGCCACAAGGCGTTTGTGTGCGGGGCTCTCGAGCTGCAGGCGCAGATCGCCGAGTTTGCACTCACGGGCGTGCTCAACAGCGGCAAGTGCCTGTCCACGTGTCTGGGGTGCACGGTTGGGGGGGGGCAGCTCTAGCATGCGTCGGGGAGCGGTCAGCTCCGCTCAATTTTGGGGGGAAAGGGACCAGCTCTCTCGTGATTTGATTGAGGGGCAGCATTAACGAATCAGGTGTGTTGGAGGGGGGGGGGGGGGGGGGGGGCAGCAGTGAGCTTCTGTTCGAGGCGGGCTCAGTTGGGGCCCGCCCGCCGATGGGTTCCATGCATGTGCCACTGCCACCGCCTGTTATCCAACGGTCTGGCATCACAGAGCCAGTTGCTAGCCGGGTCTGCGAGGTTTAACCTCTCCTGGACAGGCCATGGGTTTGCTGGAGCGTGGCGGATGGCACGTTGGCACGAGTGGTGCGCGCCTGTTCAAGGATGCAAGGGGCTTGTGCCGTCTGGCTGACATCAGAGGGCGGCAGGTCCTGCTACATTGCCAGCACATTGCCAGCAGTGCACTGGACGTACCGGCGGCACACGGCCCGCTGGCCTGCGTGTACGGTGCTGTCCTGGCACGTCCTGTGGTGCGGCAGGATAGCATGTCCTGCACCGCCGTGATCGTAACGAGATGCCTCCGCGTCCTGCTACTCGCAGCCTGCGGCTCCCCCATGGCGCATATGGCGCCAGCATTAGGGGGTGCTGGGTCCGTGCTCCTCCCTGTGACATTTACGGTCAGTGTCTGCCGCTGGCATATGCCCCACGTCGAGCCTGTGCCGGTGTAAGTGAGACGCCGCCCATCCACCAGTTGCTGCACAGGTGCCCTTTATCCACACGTGCAAAGTGGATGGAGGAAGCTGGTTGTACGCGCCGTGGCCTCGCCTCGTCTCACCTCCCCTCACGTTGCCTGGCCCCGCCTGGCAGATAGACACGCCTTTGTGTCTATCGGGCCTTGCTCTCCTCTGTGCTGACACGCTGGCGGGCTGCACGCCCCCTCATGGCTCTCCCCCACCCCCACCGAGCACCCTGCACCCTGTGGGGGCCGCCCCACACCTCCACGTGCCGGCGTGGCTTGCGGCTGTGGCTACGACCCCTTCCTTGTCTTCTGGCGTCATGGCTGGCGGCTGTTGAGGACTGCCCATGGCTTTTGTATGAGGGCAGGGCGTGCGATGGCCTGCTGCCCTCCCCGAGTGCCCCGCCTTGTCTTGCGCGCTGAGTGGTTGCTGTCGGCTGCCACAGGCACTCCCGGAACCCTCGCCACGTGCCACAGCGCGCCACATCATGCGTGGCAGGTGCCACAGATGACATGCCCCATGATCCCACCTGGTTGCCGGCTGCATGGCCCCTGCACGACCCGAGACAATGTCGAGGAAAGGCACGCTTGTGCGGGCATGGCGGGTGCGGGAACACGCAACTTAGGGTGCAGGATCGTTCTGGCGGGGTGAACATGGCGGGTGAGGGATCAACCATGTGTTGAAGGCTACTGGGTAGTTCATGGGAAGAGGGATGGGTCATGCGGGCGTTCTAAAGTGTTGCCATGGCACGCACAAGGGTATGCATGGGCGTACGCTCACCCATGAGCCTGGCATGCGGACGCTCATGGGAACAAGGCTGGTTGGGTCCTAGGCAGCATCCGGCACCTACACCAGGGCTCAAGGACGCCCGCTGAGCTAGCCGGGGATATGGGCGTTTGAGGAGGGCAGGGGGAAAGGGCTGGGGGCCACCTGTGGGTGAGGACTTGGGTATGGCGCGCCCCTGTCCTCATCCTCAGCCTGTTGGTACGGATGCATGATGGGTATTGCAGGCATGGGGCATGGGGCACATTTCTGAGGACAGCAAGCCAAGCCAACCTGCATGGCGAGTACAGTAAAAGCATGTCGCAGGGTCGAGCTACCATGGTCCGAATTCTTCAGATTTCTGGCCTGCGCTGGTTGTCAGATTGATGTTGCCTGAGCAGCATGTAGATTTTGCTGCACATGGGCCTGCCGTATTCTCTCTGGGTCGCGATCAGATTGGTGGTCCAGGAAGCGGCTCACGCCTTGGTGGTTCCTGGTTGGTTCCCGCTTGGCTCCTGCTTGGTTCCCGCTTGGCTCCTGCTTGGTTCCTGCTTGGTTCCTGCTTGGTTCCTGCTTGGTTCCTGCTTGGTTCCTGCTTGGTTCCTGCTTGGTTCCTGGTTGGTTCCTGCTTGGTTCCTGCTTGGTTCCTGCTTGGTTCCTGCTTGGTTCCTGCTTGGTTCCTGCTTGGTTCCTGCTTGGTTCCTGCTTGGTTCCTGCTTGGTTCCTGCTTGGTTCCTGCTTGGTTCCTGCTGGTTCGTGGTCCAAAACTGTATTGTCTACCTGCCAGGGATGCCACTTGTTTTAGTTTGGTATGGTGGCTTATGCTCCCACGAATTCGCGCTCTTTTTAAAAAATGTGGAGTAAGGCAATGGCTACTAGTTTTGTAAGTTGCAGTAGTGCCTTGTGATGTTTACCACAAGGGTAATCCTGGTGCTGGCCGGGCCAGATTGATCTGCGAATAATAATCCACGTGCAGGTACATTAAATTAAATTAAATTAAATTATAACATGCCTCCGTTGGGAGATCATGTAGCACATATTCCATGATGGATGGGTGGGGTGGAGGAAGCCGCGTAATCGAACTAACCTAACTCTAAGCTATCTAGTCTAGAAAATCCTAACTACTCTACTCATCAAAACGCCTCCTCCTCTTGGGGGGAGGTGGCTTGCCCACAGGGTCGGGCGTGTGAGCCTTGACAATCTTCTGCCACCGCGTCTTGTCCTGCGCAATGGCAGTCCAAAGACGGGAGAGAGAGTGGATTAATTAATTAATTAGGAACATAACTCCGTTGGGAGTATATGTAGCACATAGCCCAGAGAAGGGGCATATGAGCCTAGGATACATTCTAAAAACTTCGTGCAACAGATGATACATTCTAAGCGACTTCCTGCAAGAGTGGGAATGTAAACAACACTTGCTCTAGGTGCACCAGGGCACCTGCATCCCCATGAGCTATCAAGCTATGCCCAGCTAAGGGGGAGCCGGCCTGTCATGGGGGGGAAGATCATCATAGCTATACCTTGTTGTCTCCTTGATACAAAAGCTAGAGCGTGACATCTCAGCAGAGAGCAGCTCTCTGCATGGGCACAGCATAACTAAATAAAGCTAGCGGAGACGTCCGTCCTATAGTCAGCAAAATTGGTGCGAGAGGTCCCCAGTTCGATTCCGGTCGGATTCATTTGCAGATCGCGTTTTTCCGCGTTTTCCGCGGCCCGGTACTGAACGCAAATGGTTTTCACCTTTGCGGAGTGCCTGATCAAATAAAGCTAGGCATCATCTTGAGTGTGGCACATCATCGGCACGCATGTACATGATTAAAAAAAGCGCGTGGCTTAGCTAGTATAGTGCCTGTAGGAGGCGTACATGTACATTAAATTAAATTAAATTAAATTATAATGTTCATGCCTCCGTTGGGAGATCATGTAGCACATATTCCTTGATGGATGGGTGGGGTGGAAGGAGCTGCGTAATCGAACTAACCTAACTCTAATCTAGCTAGCTAGTCTAGAAAAGTCCTAACTACCCTACTCATCAAAACGCCTCATGTACATGGCCACGGTCTATCTATTCTACACTGCTACTGTGAGAGTGGATGCGGTTCTCAAACTGGGCTGGGACCACTAGGTCGTCCAGCAACATCTGGATGTAGTTCGTGACAGTTTTCCCTACCCTTTTGGGAATGCCCTTGGGGCCAGGCCAGGTCAGAATGTGTCGCCCTGGCTGGCCAAGCCGCTGGGGGCCGGCCAGACCGAGGGCAGTGTCGACCTGGCTGGTGCGAGCAAGGTGGCCTACAAATGCTATCCTACGCTGCCTAATCTCGTCCGAAATACGAGGCATACCATGATACAAAGACTCTGATGACGGGCGCTCGGAAAACCCTACGTTAAGGACCTGTCGGAGCATCCTGTAAACCGTGCCGTTGAGCCTAGCTGCCAGTTTGGGTGTGATTGTCCACGCCTCGGCGCCATACGTGAGCACCGTGAGGACGAGGAGTCACCTTGAAGAGCATGCGCTTGCGGTGCTCGCCCAGGCCCTTCGAGCGCCAGTAGGTGTTGAGCAGGTACGTTATATCAATCTAATTAACATTCAGAGCGATCGACCTAGATGGCTAAGAAACAACATCGTGCACATGAACCTTACTATGTTGACGCGAGCAAACAGGCAGTGCTAGGCGAGGCACATAGCTAGGCTGGCGGATATCTTGCGGCTACTCCATTTAGGCTATAGGCATGCATTAAAATTAAATTAAATTATAACATGCCTCCGTTGGGAGATCATTAATAAATTAAATTAAATTAAATTATAACATGCCTCCGTTAAATTATAACAGGCCTCACCGCCCAGGCGGTGAAGGACATCGCCGCCCACTGCCCAGCCGGCGCCTGCTGGCCCAGCCGGCGATGCTCCCTCCACCTGGGCGGACTTGCTTAAGCAGCACACCACCTCCGCCACCTCCACCATCTCGGCACAACTCAAGCAACAAGCCCTCGACCTTCGCGAGGAAGCCGACATCGCCCGGCGCAGCCACAACATTTGTCATCGCCAAGCACTTCGACCAGCCGGCAGGTGAGACCTCCACGAGCCTTCTTGAGGCATTTAAGCGCGCCATTTTTGCCCCCATGCTACTCACTGGTGAGCTGGACATGTCGGCTGTCCGCCTCCCCCGCGCGCGGGGTAAGGCTGGCCCGGCACCCGTGCTCCTCACCTTTAAGTACATGGCGGACAAGCTGGCGTTCCTTAAATGCCGCAAGAAGCTCTCGAGGACTCGCTTCACGCTGGACGACGACTTGACCCTGGCCCAGCAACAGCGGCGACGCGAGCTATGGCCAACCTACCTTCAGCTCTGGCAAAGCGCAGGGGGGAAGCCGGTATACTGGAGGGGGGCGGTCATCCACGTTGACCACAAGCCCTGGCAGCCCCCTCCTGCCACCTCAGACTAGGGAGTTCATACCAGTAGTGTAGATTAGTAAGGCTTAGCCTAGCAGCTAGGTGGCCCACGCGCATGTGCGCCCATAATGGCCCCCATGGATGTTGAATTGAATTGAATTGAATTGTAACATAACTCCGTTGGGAGTATATGTAGCACATAGCCCTTGAGAGGGGGGATATGGCCTATCATACATCCTAAGCTACTTCCTGCAAGGGTGGGAATGTAAGCTACCCCTGCTCTAGGTGCACCAAGGCACCTGCACCCTCATGATGTATCGCGCTATGCCCAGTTAAGGGGGAGCGTGGCATGTGGGGGAAGATCATCATCAAAGAGACAACCAGAGACATCATGGCTATACAAGAGCTATGGCATGGCTTCTCAGCAGAGAGTGACTCCCTGCATGGGCACAACGTTACTAAATAAGGCTAGGCATCGTCTGGAGTGTGGCTCATCATAGGCACACATGTACATGATTACATAAAGCGCGTGGCTTAGCTGGAATAGGGCCTCTAGGAGGCGTACATGTACATGGCCACGGTCTATCTATTCTACACTACTACTGCTGTATTCCCCTAAGCTGGGGCGTCTGGAGTCGCTGGGGCCGCGGGGGTCGCCTGCCAGGGCTTGTGGCCGACGTAGATGGCCGCCCCCTTCCAGTACACCGGCTGCCCCGCCTTGGTCTGCCGGAGCTGGAGGTAGGTCGGCCATAGCTCCCGTCGCCGTTGTTGCTGCGCCAGGGTCAAGTCGTCATCAAGGGTGAAGAGAGTCTTCTCGAGCCGCTTGCGGCGTCTGAGAAAAGAAATCTTGTCCGCCGGGGTCTTAAAGGTGAGAAGGAGCGGGGGCGGCCCTGCCTTACCCCGCGCGCGGGGAAGGCGGTGGGCGGCCAGCTCGATCTCACCAGTAAGGCCCATGCGATCAAGGATTTCTCTCTCAAAAGCACGCGCAAGCTTCTCGGAATTCTCACCTTCCTCCATCTTGAGATTCTTGACAATGACGTTGAGGCTGCGCTTGGCGAGCTCGGCCTCCTCGCGGAGGTCAAGCGTCTGCCGTTGAAGCTGGGCTGCGACGGCGGAGGTGGTGGAGGTGGTGTGTTGCTTAAGCATGTCCGCCCAGGTGGTGATGGGAGGAGCATCGCCGGCCAGGCCAGCCGGGGCTGGCTTGGCGGCAATGTCCTTCACCGCCTGGGCGGTGAGGCCTGCGGTGTTCTGCAGAACCTCGATAGCAATGGCGTTGTCCTTAAGACGCTGGTCGATGTCGCGGAGCTGGGCGGTGATGGAGTCGGTGGAGGCGGAGGGGGGGGGGGGGTGGAGGCGAGGAGGGCGGCGGTGGCGGTGGGGATGGTGGGGAGCTCAGCAGCCAGCGTGCCGCCAATTGCCGCCACATCTGCAGCAATGGGCGTCACGTGCTGTGAGAGGGCATCGTGGAGGTGGCGGAGGAAGGTGGATTCGGTAATGGGGGCGGGTTGCAGGAGGTCCGCGGCAGAGCGCTTAGTAAGGGTAAAGAGAACTGCGAGCTGAAGGCGGGGGCGAGGCCAGCTGGCCATGTTGGCCAAAGAAGGGGCGTCAGATACGCGGTCGGAAAACTTGCCGTCAGCTCCATTGCGGAAAAGGTAGGTTCTGGAAAGGAATTGCTCGCACAGGGCCAGCAAGAAGGCGTGGGACCCGTAAAACACGAGCTCCAGTATTTTGATGGATGGCAATGCGAAAAAGGCAGGCCTGGTGATGTCGAATTCGGCAAAGAGCTGAGCAACGTCAAAATCACGCTCAGACCAGCTCGGTTCGGCTGGGCGGCTGCGTTTTGGCTCAGGCGAGGCTGAAGGCGAGGCAGGAAGCCCGGGAGGGTGCTGGACGACCACCAGTGCGCGACTAGTGGCAGCACTGCCTTCCGGCCCTGATGGCGAAGCTGCAGCCGGAGCTGCAGCCGTATTTTCATTGCCGAGCGCAGCCGCCAGGCTGCGTTGCGTCGAGGCGCGTTTATTCGCCATATAGTGCGTTATAGCTTTGGAAAATTATATCAGCATGTGCGTCTAAGAAAGACGAAGCGATTGTGATATTCACAGCTGAATTCGGGGCTCAAACGTGAAAGTTATGAGCTCCGACAGCCATGGCTACCTCGTGGCTCGTGGCTCGTTGCCTACAGAATTTAGCCAAGCCATGCCTATAACGGGACCCCCATGGATGTTGCATTAAGAATTTCGCCATGCTATGCCATGCAGAGAGATGCTCTCTGTAGAGAAGCCACGTCCTAGCTCTTGTATCTATAGCCATGATGATCTTCCCCCACATAACATACTCCCCCTTAGCTGGGCATAGTGTGAAGATTATGAGGGTGCAGGTGCCTTGGTGCACCTAGAGCAAGGGTCGCTTACATTCCCACCCTTGCAGGAAGTAGCCTAGAATGTATTAAAAGCCATATGCCCCTTCTCAGGGATATGTGCTACATTGACTCCCAACGGAGTGATGTTCCTAATTAATTAATTAATGCCTCCGTTGGGAGATCATGTAGCACATATTCCTTGATGGTTGGGTGGGATGGAAGGAGCCGCGTAATCGAACTAACCTAGTTACTCTAATCTAGTCTAGAAAAATCCCAACTACCCTTCTCATCAAAACGCCTCCTCCGCTTGGGGGGAGGTGGTTTGCCCACAGGGTCGGGCGTGTGAGCCTTGACAATCCTCTTCCACCGCGTCTTGTTCTGCATGGCAGTCCAAAGAAGGGAGAGAGAGTGGATTGAATTGAATTGAATTGAATTGTAACATAACTCCGTTGGGAGTATATGTAGCACATAGCCCTGAGAAGGGGCATATGGCCTATCATACATTCTAAGCTACTTCTTGCAAGGGTGGGAATGTAAACAACACTTGCTCTAGGTGCACTAGGGCACCTGCACCCTCATGATCTTCACACTATGCCCAGCTAAGGGGGAGTATGTCATGTGGGGGAAGATCATCATGGCTATACAAGAGCTAGGGCATGGCTTCTCGACAGAGAGCATCTCTCTGCACTGCGTAGCATGGCTAAATTCTTAATGCAACATCCATGGGGGTCCCTTTATAGGCAGGGCTTGGCTAAATTCTGTAGACAACATCCATGGGGGCCATTATGGGCGCACATGCGCGTGGGCCACATGCTAGGCTAAGCCTGACTAATCTACACTACTGGTATGAATTCCCTAGTCTGGGGTGGCAGGAGGGGGCTGCCAGGGCTTGTGGTCAACGTGGATGACCGCCCCCCTCCAGTATACCGGCTTCCCCCCTGCGCTGTGCCGGAGCTGAAGGTAGGTCGGAGTGTAGAGAGTGGATGCGGTATTCAAACTGGGCTGGGACCAGTAGGTCATCCAGCAACATCTGTACGTAGTTCGTGACATATTTCCCTACCTTTTTGGGAATGTCCTTGGGGCCAGGCCAGGTCAGAATGTGCCGTCCTGGCTGGCCAAGCCGCTGGGGGCCGGCCAGACCAAGGGCGGTGTCGACCTGGCTAGTGCGAGCAAGGTGTCCTACAAATGCTATCCTACGCTGTCTAATCTCGTCCGAAATACGGATCGAGGCATGCCCTGATACAAAGACTCCGATGACGGGCGCTTGGAAAACCCTACGAGATCATGTAGCACATATTCCTTGATGGATGGGTGGAGTGGAAGGAGCCGCGTAATCGAACTAACCTAACTCTAAGCTATCTAGTCTAGAAAAATCCTAACTACACTAAGTAAGTAAGTAAGTACTTGCGTGTCATGCGCAAAGGCATGCCACGGAGTACTATGCTAATCTCATTAGAAAAATAATTACACAAAAGTTTAAACAAATATCGTCTGCATCATCCCCCAACCGTTAAGCACTACTCATCAAAACGCCGCCTCCTCTTGGGGGGATAGGCATGCATGGCAACATTCTACCACCCAATTGGCTTGGCACAATGGTCATGAGTGTCGAAATTGCATCACCCAGACATGGGCCGGTGTGACTACAGTTATAAACGCTATAACATGTTAATATGTACCAGGTCGAAACCGCAGATTACCTGCTGTGCGGGAGCCATCACTCCGGCCCACCTCACGGACATTTCCTTGCCGTCATCGCTAATAAAACATGTCAAGACTAACGTAACAAGTCTATCCACGCGCAAATATATCAAGGAGACGTCCGTCCTATAGTCTGCAAAATTGGTGCGAGAGGTCCCCAGTTCGATTCCGGTCGGATTCATTTGCAGATCGCGTTTTCCGCGTTTTCCGCGGCCCGGCACTGAACGCAAAGGTTTTCACCTTTGCGGAGTGCCTGATCAGAATATCAAGGAGACAACCAGCGCAGGCCAGAAATATGGACGTTTGCTGCCGAACAGGTAGCATACGCACTGTCACCGCCTGGCCGCTGACAGGATCTGCTGCACCGATTAGAACCTAGAGACATACTTGCGCACATCCAGACGCTTCACGGCCAAAGATATAACCTTTACACTCAAGGATAATGACTACAAATTTTGAGTTCAAAATTAAAAGGCCATGCTCTCGTACCAGTCATTTGCCTGCACCGCCATAGCCGCGAACGTCAATTTTTTTCACTCACGTCGGTCCCGTTTGACCATGGTACCCCCCCAACTTTGATTGAGTATCTCCCTGGCCAGTTGTCCAAAGTACGGTCTGAATAGGGCTACGGAAAGCTAAGGTCTAGATCTTTCAATCCCGCCAGGTGGCACCATAAAATTATTTTTGGCGCGGCGCCTGCAAGGCGCACAAACTCAGTCCGTTAGAGTGGTAGGACTTCGACTGGTACAACGAAAACGGACTCAGTACAAATGAAGGGTTAAAACTTGTATCAAGGAGACAACCAGCGCAGGCCAGAAATCGGGAGAATCCGGACCATGGTAGCTCGAGCCTGCCGTTATCTTGTCCGCGTGTTCGAGTCGTTCAGGATTCAATCAAAATGAATGGTGATGGAAATGTGTAGCCTTGTGCATTGAAATTGTGGCTGGCTTACGTGTAGAGCCCGACCCTGTGGGCAAGCCCCCTCCCCCCAAGCGGAGGAGGCGTTTTGATGAGTAGTGTAGTTAGGATTTTCTAGACTAGATAGCTTAGAGTCTCAGATGGGTTTCCGTCGTGGTCGTAACACTGTCATGGCTGTGTTTGTCGCGCGCCGGTTGATGGAGGAGGTGCGTCGACTTCCCCCTGACAGTTTGCCGCTGGTCTTCATTTTTGTTGACTATATCAAGGCCTTTGACACGGTTCTCTGGGAGGCTCTTTGGGCCATCCTAGCTCTGGATCGGGTACCACCTGCGTTTATTGCTGCCATTCGCCGACTGTATGAGGGCTCACAGGCAGTAGTGCGGACTGCGGAGGGCACCACTCCACCATTCCCCCTTCACCACGGGGTGTGGCAAGGTTGTGTCCTGTCCCCATACCTGTTCATTATTGTCGTGGATCACGTCATGCGCCGGGCACGTGCGCGCTTTACTGCTCTTAAGGGGTTCGAGCCAGGCTTGGACATCCTTAACGTGAAAGAGCACGGCGGGGTTAGACCTGGGTACCGCCTTGCCGACCTGATTTATGCGGATGATACCACCCTCATCGAGCGCCCCGAGCACATTCAGACCTGGCTGGACTGCCTGGGCCTGGAGGCGCGGGCGGTGGGGTTGGAGATTAGTGTCAAGACTGAGGCGATGGTGATAGGGGCCTCCAGTAAACCACCGCTGCCGCGCCTGCTCGACGGGACGGAGGTCCCGTTCCGCGACCGCTTCAAGCTGTTGGGGAGCTGGCTTCCTGACACCGCCGACGATGTGGACACCCGCATCGCCCTCGCCTGGGCCAAGCTCCGTTCGCTCACACCTTACTGGCGCTCGAAGGGCCTGAACGGGCACCGCAAACGCATGCTCTTCAAGGTCCTCGTCCTCACGGTGCTCACGTATGGCGCCGAGGCGTGGACCCTCCCACCCAAACTGGCAGCTCGGCTCGACGGCACAGTTTACAGGATGCTCCGGCAGGTCCTTAACGTAGGTTTTTCCGAGCGTCCGTCATCAGAGTCTTTGTATCATGGCATGCCTCGTGTTTCGGACGAGATTAGGCAGCGTAGGATAGCATTTGTAGGACACCTTGCACGCACCAGCCAGGTCGACACCACCCTTGGTCTGGCCGGCCCCCAGCGGCTTGGACAGCCAGGGCGGCACATTCTGACCTGGCCTGGCCCCAAGGACATTCCCAAAAGGGTAGGGAAACCTGTCACCAACTACGTTCAGATGCTGCTGGACGACCTCGTGGTCCCAGCCCAGTTTGAGCACCGCATCCACTCTCTCTCCCGTCTTTGGACTGCCATGCAGGACAAGGAGCGGTGGAAGAAGATTGTCAAGGCACACACGCCCGACCCTGTGGGCAAGCCACCTCCCCCCAAGCGGAGGAGGCGTTTTGATGAGTAGTGCAGTTAGGATTTTCTAGATAGAGTTAGGATAGTTCGATCACGCGGCTTCCTCCACCCCATCCATCATGAAATATGTGCTACATGACCTCCCCACGGAGGCATGTTATAATTTAATTTAATTTAATTTAATTTAATTTAATTTAATTTTTTTTTAATAGCTTAGAGTTAGGATAGTTCGATCACGCGGCTTCCTCCACCCCATCCATCATGGAATATGTGCTACATGATCTCCCCACGGAGGCATGTTATAATTTAATTTAATTTAATTTACGTGTAGAGCGACTAGATGACCTAGACGGTGGGGCCGGAAACAGCATGCTTGATCAGGGCGTGTGGTTAATACTTGATCAGGCACTCCTCGTGTGGTTAATACTTGTATACATGTTGCCAAAATTCTTGACACAGAAATTGCAACATAAAATTAGATAAGTTAAACGCCGTTAGGAATGGCAAGATCCCCTAGGAAATTTATTAATGCCCATCAAAGGCGTGGACCGCTGACAGTGTGGTGTTTCCAGTAGAAACGATAAATTTTTGGCAGCAACTGCAACGTCACTCCCTGGCCGTCAGTATTTTGTCTGCCATCTTTCAGGTCTGGCTCAGAACATTTTGCCCTGCGGCCTGCATCAGCACGAGAGCTCCCTCGCTATTGCTACATTCAGTAGGAATACATTACGTAACTCCCTCAGCTGGCACTACTCTCGCCAGCCCCTCCCTCGCTCGCAGACCGTCCATTCCCATTGCGGCAGCACCATGTGGGAGAATATTCACATGCCCAACGGTGCCAACCCCTTCGAAAACATGGGAAGGTTCGTCTCCACCTTATTTGAAGTGTTTACGCACGGGCAGCCTTGGTGCCCTTCTTCGTGCCCTTCGCCTTGGGGGCAGCCGGCTGCTTGGCAGCCTGGGCCGCCAGCTGCCTCTGGAGTGGGCCGGCGATGTTGTACGCAACCCAGCCAAGGGCAGGGATCAGGGCAAAGGCCAGGATCCCCGCGCGGCCATCACCAGCAGCCAGCTGGGCAACCTCCTGCGCGGCATCAGCGTTGCTGGCCATCAGAAGACCGGCAGCGGCGGCACCGATGGCAAGAGCACCGGTCTTGGTGCCCTTCTTCGTGCCCTTCTTGGTGCCCTTCGCCTTGGGGGCATCCGGCTGCTTGGCAGCCTGGGCCGCCAGCTGCCTCTGGAGTGGGCCAGCAATGTTGTACGCAACCCAGCCAAGGGCAGGGATCAGGGCAAAGGCCAGGATACCCGCGCGGCCATCACCGGCAGCCAGCTGGGCAACCTCCTGCGCGGCATCAGCGTTGCTGGCCATCAGAAGACCGGCAGCGGCGGCACCGATGGCAAGAGCACCGGTCTTGGTGCCCTTCTTCGTGCCCTTCTTGGTGCCCTTCGCCTTGGGGGCATCCGGCTGCTTAGCAGCCTGGGCGGCAAGCTGCCTCTGGAGTGGGCCAGCAATGTTGTACGCAACCCAGCCAAGGGCAGGGATCAGGGCAAAGGCCAGGATACCCGCGCGGCCATCACCGGCAGCCAGCTGGGCAACCTCCTGCGCGGCATCGGCATTGTTAGCCAGCAGGAGACCAGCAGCCGCGGCACCAATGGCCAGCGCGCCAGTCTTGGTGCCCTTCTTCGTGCCCTTCTTGGTGCCCTTCGCCTTGGGGGCATCCGGCTGCTTAGCAAACTGGGCCGCCAGCTGCCTCTGAAGTGGTCCAGCAATGTTGTAGGCGACCCAGCCAAGAGCCGGGGCCAGGGCAAACGCAAGAAGTCCCGCCCGGTTGTCGGAGGCGGCAAGCTGAGCAACCTCCTGAGCGGCCTGGGCGCTTCCACTCTCAGCAATCATAGAAATAAGGGCCGTGGCCATGGCAACGCTACCTGCCGACGATGCATTCTCCGACAGAGCAACCGTCGTACGCGGGGCCGCCTTAACCAAAAACGGCCTAGAGGGAACAACAGCGACATTCTGCCCCAAGAAACGCGAGTTCCTCTGGGATGGGGCAGCCGCGACCTGAGAGGCAACCCCCGCCAAGGAGGAGTTGAGCACTGCGGAAGCCATGCTGCGTTGAGGTTGAGTGGAGGTCGGCAAGGTGGACAATGCAAACTGGGCAAACAACCCACCATAAACTGAAAGCTGGTCGGATGAGGGTGGTTTGTTCTGATTGGTCCAACTGGCGGAAGTCGACCCGTTTCCCGGACGGTAGTCCTCGACCCCAGCAATGACAGGCACGAGCAATCTCCATCTGGCGCCCCGTTGGGTGAATCTTCTCGTGTATCTTTGCGGTCGCCAGCTCGGACCAGCATTAGGGATTTCAAGTGGGTTCCAGTCTTCCAGACCAGGTCCAGACTGGCTTTTCCCTCTGACATTCGGCTCTCGCGCGCCTTTCGACAGTTTTGCCCTGCTTTCCACGGAGTTTCCAGAGACCGCCGCGGGGGGCAGGAGCCCAGGGGCCAGGAGTGGCTGTACACCTTCCAGTCCGTACAGCTACCCGTTGTCAAAAAGCGTGGGACCAGCCAATAATTTCGTACGGAATAAATGCCAGGCATGAATCCACACGCCATCCACCGGATCCACTAATAATAACCCTGTCGGACCACCGGCGCGGGAATACATACTTATAAGTACACTCAACTCAACTCAACGCCATGTCGCCATCCAACAGTGACGCTCAAGGTAAAGGTTGAGTCGAGTCGAGTCGATGCGAGGCGATGCGGTGGGGTGCGATGCGATGGGTGTTGTATGTGCGCGTGTGTGTGCGTGTATATATGTGTGTGTGGCGTGCTCCGAATTCAACTAGTGCCGCGCGTTTTAGGCGTGGTTTCAAAGCATTAAAAATTGCAGCTAAAGCAAACATGTGCCTACAGGAGCGTGTCTTGACAGATTAGATTACGGTCAGTAATGGCACTGTGAAAATCGGCCGTGCAGATATCAGGGCTGTACGTGGTGACCAGTGTAGCATGGCCGGCATACGAGGCGTGCCATTGAATCGTTGCAGGGACCTTGTAGTAAATGACGCAGTACTCATTTGGGCATGCGCCGGCGTGACTAAAACAACGCTGCACAGTGCAGAGTATTTAGTACAGCTTAGTAGCAACCTGGCACTAGCGGCCATTAATTTGGTCGTTTTCAACGTTGTGGCGTTGCACAGTTAAGCCTATAAAGGCATAAACATTTTGCCCAGCAGCCGCAGCTTCTGATAACTTCTTCTGCCCTTCCCGCTTAGGTCGAAAGGGGACCAACTTCATGTTTTGCCTTCTTGTTGCTCCTCCTGATGGTTTGTTTACTCGTCCGCTTTCGGATTACACATCTCGGTACCCAATCTGTAACCGTACACCATAACGTAGTTTCATGATCCTTGATAACGTAGTTTCATGAGCAGTATACCTGAAAGCATGTTTGATGTCAGCTACAAGACGATGAGAGCAATCCTTTTCTAGGCGTTGCCCTGCACTAGTGTCACTCTGGGCTCCAATTTTGGTAAAACGCGGGTAAAACCAGGGCAAACGCAGGGTAAAATTTTTTTACCCAAAAGTAAAAACAGGGTACAGGGCAATTCTAGGGTAAAAACAGGGGTAAATTTTACCCCGTTTTCATCCACTTAGAGCTCGGTATGCCATAGTGTTGGGCAAAAAGGGGGTAAAGTTTTACCACCTGGTAGAAAACAGGTAATTTCCGTTTTACCCACCAGGTAATTTCGGGGTAAAATTTTACCCACATGGGAAATTGTGGGGAAAGAACAATTTACCCATATTTACCCTCGTTTTCCCCTGCAATTACCTCATTTGAAGCCCCGAGTGGGTGTGGTGCAGCCCACCCATCAAATGACATCGGCTTGACCTGAAACTTGGAAGGTAGTTTCTGGGAGTGTGTTTCAGTGTGCCTACCAAGTTTCAGGCCAATTGAACATCATTTGAGATGGGCTGTACTCACTTCATTGCAGTACGCGATCGAGCTAGGAGCAACTATGTTGGGGTGTGTTGAACAAGCCAAAGCCTGGGAGTGGCAGCCCATATCAACTGACATTGAATTGGCCTGAAACTTGGTAGGCACACTGCAACACACTCCCAAAAACTACCATCCAAGTTTCAGGTCAATCCGATGTCATTTGATGGGTGGGCTGCACCACACCCACTTGGTTACGTTACCGACGAGCAACTATGTTGGGGTGTGTTGAACAAGCCAAAGCCTGGGAGTGGCAGCCCATATCAAATGACATTGAATTGGCCTGAAACTTGGTAGGCACACTGCAACACACTCCCAAAAACTACCTTCCAAGTTTCAGGTCAATCCGATGTCATTTGATGGGTGGGCTGCACCACACCCACTTGGTTACGTTACCGGCGAGCAACTATGTTGGGGTGTGTTGAACAAGCCAAAGCCTGGGAGTGGCAGCCCATACCAAATGACATTCAATCGGCCTGAAACTTGGTAGGCACACTGCAACACACTCCCAAAAACTACCTTCCAAGTTTCAGGTCAATCCGATGTCATTTGATGGGTGGGAGCTGCACCACACCCGCTTGTTTCATTACCGGCGAGCAACTATGAACATTGGGGTGTGTTGAACAAGCCAAAGCCTGGGAGTGGCAGCCCATATCAAATGACATTCAATTGGCCTGAAACTTGGTAGGCACACTGCAACACACTCCCAAAAACTACCTTCCAAGTTTCAGGTCAATCGGATGTCATTTGATGGGTGGGCTGCACCACACCCACTTGTTTATTACCGGCGAGCAACTATGTTGGGGTGTGTTGAACAAGCCAAAGCCTGGGAGTGGCAGCCCATATCAAATGACATTCAATTGGCCTGAAACTTGGTAGGCACACTGCAACACACTCCCAAAAACTACCTTCCAAGTTTCAGGCCAATCCGATGTCATTTGATGGGTGGGCTGTACCACACCCACTTGTTTATTACCGGCGAGCAACTATGTTGGGGTGTGTTGAACAAGCCAAAGCCTGGGAGTGGCAGCCCATATCAAATGACATTCAATTGGCCTGAAACTTGGTAGGCACACTGCAACACACTCCCAAAAACTACCTTCCAAGTTTCAGGCCAATCCGATGTCATTTGATGGCTGGGCTGCACCACACCCACTTGTTTATTACCGGCGAGCAACTATGTTGGGGTGTGTTGAACAAGCCAAAGCCTGGGAGTGGCAGCCCATATCAAATGACATTCAATCGGCCTGAAGCTTGGTAGGCACACTGCAACACACTCCCAAAAACTACCTTCCAAGTTTCAGGTCAATCGGATGTCATTTGATGGGTGGGAGCTGCACCACACCCGCTTGTTTCATTACCGGCGAGCAACTATGTTGGGGTGTGTTGAACAAGCCAAAGCCTGGGAGTGGCAGCCCATACCAAATGACATTCAATTGACTTGAAACTTGGTAGGCACACTGCAACACACTCCCAAAAACTACCTTCCAAGTTTCAGGTCAATCCGATGTCATTTGATGGGTGGGCTGCACCACACCCACTTGGTTACGTTACCGGCAAGCAACTATGTTGGGGTGTGTTGAACAAGCCAAAGCCTGGGAGTGGCAGCCCATATCAAATGACATTCAATTGGCCTGAAACTTGGTAGGCACACTGCAACACACTCCCAAAAACTACCTTCCAAGTTTCAGGTCAATCGGATGTCATTTGATGGGTGGGCTGCACCACACCCACTTGTTTATTACCGGCGAGCAACTATGTTGGGGTGTGTTGAACAAGCCAAAGCCTGGGAGTGGCAACCCATACCAAATGACATTCAATTGGCCTGAAGCTTGGTAGGCACACTGCAACACACTCCCAAAAACTACCTTCCAAGTTTCAGGCCAATCCGATGTCATTTGGTGGGTGGGCTGCACCACACCCACTTGGTTACGTTACCGGCGAGCAACTATGTTGTGTCCATGTTACCAAGAAAAGTCCTTATTTTAGGACCAGTTTGAATTAAAAAATATATGTGCAAACATCAAATTTCGACCCTGGCATTTTTACCACTGACAGATAACACACTTTTTGAATTTTGGACAAAAACCTGGGTTCAAATAATTACATTTAGTACCTGAATGGACCCTGGCCCATGCAGGCAGGCCTCAAACCGCGAATTTGGTCAAAATGAGAATTTAGGACCAATAGGACCAATTAGTGTCAACGCATGACCATGCTATCCACACGGTCCCTTGAGCATCTTACAAGCGCTAGGGGACCCTACGAGGCCTTGGGATGGCGGGGCAGCGTATAACAAGGCCATACCCTGCTGTGGCTGCCTCTATATTCTGATCAGACACTCCGCAAAGGTGAAAACCTTTGCGTTCAGTGCCGGGCCGCGGAAAACGCGGAAAACGCGATCTGCAAATGAATCCGACCGGAATCGAACTGGGGACCTCTCGCACCAATTTTGCTGACTATAGGACGGACGTCTCCGGTTACCATGGCATCGCCAACTTACACCTACAGTCATCCGCAAAAGTTCTCCTGTCCGGGGAGTGATGCAAGCCTTTCGGATTTGGTACTAGATAAATCACTCGAGATCTGTGTGTAGGAGTACTACACACGTGTCTGCACGCGAGACTTGTTCAGTCTCGCACCGTGAGACGGGCCTCTATATATACGCGTGCTTAACGGTGTCACAGATGGTGCAGGTAATGCAATATACGGTTGCATGGTTGCTGAGGTTGCCCGGCTTGAACATGGCCCACCCCTTGCGGTAAACTTTCTCTAAGCATATGCCAAACCTTCTTTGACATCACGGACATGCTGGCCACCACCCAGTGATGAAAAAACATTGCATTTGCATTGCAACTAACACATGAATGCAGCCAAATCAAGTTACAGAACAACGTTGTGCTAACATGCAACGCTTTGTGAGTGAATTCAGGGTGCATGTAACACGTAAACCATACTGTATATACTGTCTGAGAACACCCTGAACGACTGCAGGCCATAGGACCATGGTTTATAACTAACACATGAGTAAAACTGCTCTTACGCATGTGTGTTTTAGCTGCAGCGGACGACGAAGATAGAGACGTAAAAAATTGTATGACGTAAACCAACTATGTGTGACAGTTATGTGCACAGAGAGCGTCCCCTCTTTTTAGGCATAGCTGGCTGACTCAAAACACCACGACAGCGTTGCCAGTTACACTCATGATCTAGAGCACCCCGGCACGTACCTGCTACTTACGTCGCCTCATTCCAGATGGTTGCAAAAAAGTCGCTGAAATCCGCAGCGAGGTCAGCTTTCCGAGAGCTGAGCGCACCAAAGCTGGCCAACCGGTTCGAAAATGATATAAACCACGCTTGTGATGCGTTCTAGGTCCAAGAAATACCGAAAGTGAAGACCTATAAGGTGCGCTCGCTGCCCAGCCTGAACGTCCCTAAAACATGGTCGACAATGGAAATCGGGCAAGAATATCACAGCCCAGGCGCTCCCATGTCAAATACTTCGTTTCTAAACTCCAGAATATTATCAAAATCGTCCACAAAAATTTCCTGGCTTGCACCTTTCCTGGCTTTCGCACCACCATTGCTAATACACTAACATGTTTGTGCCAAAATCGACCCTCCGCGAGCAGGCGATCTGCGACCCATTTGTGATGTGCCGCTGTGCTACAGCGCTACACATAAAAACTTGCGCAGAAAATTTCACAGCCTTTAAGCATAACTAACGACCTTTCGTTTTTGCTGCTGGGCGCCCGAAATGATGAACGCACGTGAAAACGCCGGCCACGATTGTCACGTCGCCATATCCACCTCAGATCATTCCCGCACCCACTTTTTTGCTCCAAAATCGGTTATATTTTTGGTCGAGGTACCTACTTTCCCGCCATTATACCCGGTACCCGGGTACGGAATCCGGGTACCATGTGCCGGAACCACGGGTCGGGTACATCATGCCGGGTACGGTCCACATGGGGTACGGTCCATATAGTGACCCCCCCCCCCGGTACCTCGGTTATAGTAAATTGGTCCTTAATTTAGGACTTTGTCCTAAATTAAGGACCGTGGTATGGCTAACAGTTGGGGTGTGTTGAACAAGCCAAAGCCTGGGAGAGGCAGCCCATATCAAATGACATTCAATTGGCCTGAAACTTGGTAGGCACACTGCAACACACTCCCAAAAACTACCTTCCAAGTTTCAGGTCAATCGGATGTCATTTGATGGGTGGGCTGCACCACACCCACTTCATATTGCGGTACCATTGCTTGTAACCATTGGCGTCACTGCCGCTAAGGCAGCCATGCCTAGAATGTTGCCTAGCTGTGCCAACACACCTAGTCACGTGCCGCCAACGCACGGTACACAACCAGCCATAGCCTAGTCCTAGTACAGCCATGCTACGCCCTGGCTATGTTCAGATTACTTGCCCACGCTCCTTGCTATGATATGCTCACATGGGTCTTATTGCACCCACAGTTTGCCGGATCGTTAGCCTGTCCTTTTAGCTAGCCGCGCCCGATTGCAGCTGTGGCATGCCTTTGGCATGAAGGAGACTGGGGGTCTCTGCCCTTTCTCCTGTAGTGCACACACAGGGATTAAAAGCACTTCGGTGCTCCGTGACTCCCCAACGGGAGCACGAGTTTAATTAATTAATTAATATTGCGGTACGCAAGTCAACTACTAATATCCAAGGTTCTGCCATGTTAACCCGGGTTAAGCACTTGAGACAAGTACAACAATTTAGAAGATAGCAACAACGGTGCCATTTCAAATTATTATGACATTCATACCAGAAATAATGAAAATGAGAAGCTTGATCGAACGTTGGTGGTGGAATAACTTAAGCCGGCAGCACATATCTCTAAAATTTAAAGCACCATTGAAGAATAATTTGCCCAAACTTTGTCTTACATGGGGACCCGCACAAAGCATCAAGTGTCTTGGTTGTCCAGAGGATGGAATGCATTTAATGATGTTAAGAATAAGTAAAAGGACGTGCTGGAAATTAATTTCCCTACAGAGAAATCGTCATCATAAAGCCCTGAAAAGGGCACACACGTACCCCTCCCCAACGTGGAGGGGGCTTTCCTTGATTGGATGATGCAACTCACAAGCTTAGCTACCTGCTCTGGCTGGTAGTTTGGGGTGAGGACTACGGCCTTGCCAGCTGGCCAACTTGGGTCATGGCAAAAGATGCACACGTACGTCGCGCAAGGCCTCCACAGGAACCCACTTGTCAACAAGGCCGTTGTAGCAGTCTCGGACATGTTGAGTACCGGCACGTCGCCCCACATGACCATATTGTAACTGTTCCAATGGCGGAAAACCGTCACCTTGGCCAGACGAACAACCTCGGAAGAGGCGACATGGGTGAGCAGCAGAAAGCCCTCTACCGCAGCAAAAAAAATACCAGCATTGCCATCCCCACCTTCATAGTCGATGCTAGCATGGTACGTGACACGTGTCAGACTGTGGCCTGTAGTTTCTCTTGCTGTGAAACGTGTTCCTGTTCACGTACGCAACTTTGAACTCGTGGGCCACTACGCAACCAACAACACGAAAGTCCAAGGTGACTGCATGCTGGGCATGGTTCAACTGCAAGCAGGCATAAATAGCATCGCGCTCTTCCCGCCATGGGTGCGCCCGCGCCTGCACAAAAGACACTGGATGACCCTCGTAGAGGAAGTACACATCACCATCAGCATCGTCCATGAAAGAGCCTCTAGTAGATTCATGCGCGACGTGCGGCAAGGGTGTGACAGCCCCCGTTTCCACTAGGGCATCCAACTGCCTAACGAGAAGCCAATGATTCACAAGCGTGGCCTCAGGGGCATTAGAGACCTTCGCCCTGGTGACAGCCTTCATGACCCCGATCGCCCACTCCACGTAAAACTCGCTTTGCAAAGCTAGACTCCCAACCATACGCTCGTGTCGTGCTGCGTGACACACTACGCTGTGCAAGTTATACGTCAACATCAGTTAGTCTCCATGCTTTGCTGTAGACTAAGTCTCAAAGGCATTGTGAATACAACGTATGAATAAGCCTTGTAAACCTACGTTGGTATGTGAATATAAATACCACGTGGGCTATGCAGATAGGAATGCTAGTCGAGTCGCATACGTTTCCCTAGATAGGTACTTTGGGTACTGAGGTACGTGACAGATGTCAGTACCCAGTATACGTAGTGTCCTGTTATTGGACGGTACTAGAGTATCCTAGATAGGGACCGTACTGCAGCGTGCATTGATCTGTGATCGCACGATGCAGTGACTAGACTGCTACCTGTCATCGTGTGGCCTCGGGCCAACGGTCTGCACCCAACGGTCACTGGCGGCGCAGCCGGTGAGAGGAACGTTGATAAAGGGTAAACCTATTTTCTAATGAACCAAGCAATTCATTGCTCACAGCCTTCAGTGTTCTCAAGCAATATATCCCACCGCATTCTAACTTGAATTTTATTTGCTACCATGGCTATCACGAACAAGAATGTCGCTAAGAAGCTTACCTACAACGAGGATGATGATGGGCAGGATCGGCGGATGCCCAAAGACAACAACCAGAAGCCGGCTGGCGATGCGGCCATTTCCAAGAAAAAGAAAAAAAACAAAAAGACTCACAATGTTTGCCAGGACGAGGGGACGGCGGCTGCAAAGCCGACCGACCTACCCCCCTCTCCTGAGAGGCCGGAGGCCGAGACGGCTCCCCCCCGGGGGACCGGCTTACCCTCGACTCCGGCGGCTGCCCCAGCCGCAACCACGGCTGGCGCGGCCATGGCTGCGGAGCCCTCGGTGGTAAACCCCACTGAGGCTCCCCAGTTCGGCCCCCCGCTGCCAACTATTCGGGAGCTTATGCCCCGACAGACGGCTTCGGTGGCGCCGGACGGGACGATTACCTTTCGTCCCCACCGGGAAGGGGTCTGTGACATTTTGTGATATTTTTTTATCACAAAATGTCACTTTTGTGACATTTTGTGATAAAAAAATGATAAAACGTGACAAAATGTGACAAAATGTGATAAAACTGTGACAAATTGTGATCGAGACATGTCATGATTGTGACAAAACGTGACAAACGTGATAAAACCAGCATATTTTGTGATAACGTCACTATCACAAAATGTCAAAGTGTCACAAAATGTCACAAACCCACAGAAAAACAAAATGTGACAAGGTGATAAATCACAACCACTCAGGGGAAGTGATATATCACAAAGCACGCATAATGCACATCCGCAGCAAGGAAGTGCGTGCCGCAGCAGAGACGGAGAAGGAAAAGGCCAAGGTGGGACACGACAAGGTGGCAATGCCAGGAGAGACAACACGTGCAGCGGTACGGGGCAAGCGTACTGAAAGGAACTGACAAAACAAGCTGGAAACACTCTCAGGTGCATGATAAAATGCACCACAATGTCATGAGCCGTGGGAGACATGGTTTATTGCAAAAATATCGACTGGGATGTTAAGAAAAACACCAATATTGAACATTCAGGGCAATGATCATCACGGTCATCAAGTGTCAACCTCCGACCCATCGCTGGCCAAGCATCCATCATGCTGATCAAAGGTAAAATCGTCAATATCTACACTGAATCACAACACTGCATCATGCATCCATTGCTCTGAGCTCACAACACTAGTATGATAAAATGGCAACGGGGAGTGAACATATTCAGATGGCATGCAACAACCCGATGAAATGGCACAACTGATCAAATACGAACACAAACTGTATTGATACACACACAAGGAACGGTGCACTCAAGCATGGCTGTGGGTGGTGTGCAAAATGGACACCCACAATCATCTCACAAATGCAATATAAAATCTGTTGACCGAGAAGTACAACGGGCTCAACAGTCCTCGTCATCAAAGTCATCATCCTCATCATCACCGAAACCATCACGAGGGCTGTCCCAGCCACCATTGCTGAAGTAACTGGATGACTCTCTAGAAACAATCACAGGACACTGTCGAGTGCTACGGCAATGTGACCATTGAAGGCTCAGAGCCTACAAAATCTGCATCCGCATGTGGCCTCTCGCCGTGTTGGACTGACGGATGTGCCCGGCCCGACTGTGTTAGGTATATTGCCTGCATGCAAGACAAAAATACATCATCCGGCAAAGCACGCATCGGTACACACAAAAATTTGTTAGTGACATGAACGCTACGCGCTGGACGTGCCAACAACTTTGCATGACTTCAGTTCACTTGTATGTAAGGATGCGGGGGAGATCGCAGCAGTTGCGTGGCTATCTATGAGTACCGGCCTAGTTTTAGGACAAAGAAGTTGAGATACTGGGCCACGAGAGAGACAGGGGTGCTCGAGAAAAAAAATTGGCCATAGATGTTCACCTAAATTGTATCTACATGCCTCACAAGTTGTAGGGAACTGCACACCCAGAAATCCTGGAGTCGCAAAGGTTCCCTAACATGCCAAGAGACCTCACAATCTACTTCATTGCAATCTCTGTATGGTTAATACGGCAATAAGAAAGAAACGCCTGAATAGTGCCAAGAAAATGCAAGGCCAATCAACCAACAATATGCCCCGTTACAGGTAGGATGAACTCTAACGAGGCTGAAGGCTCTACGTCTGCAGTTGACACTAGCAGGAGTCGCTCAGGGTGGGGAGCGGGGGGGAGGGAATGACAAAAAGCTGTGATCTGAGCAAAAAGGATAAATATGCAAAGATGCTACCCATGCAAGGAAGCGAGATATAGTCCAGCAATGCCACGAATGTCAACCAAGGCTACTGGATTGCAAAGAAGATTCTACCGACAGCGAAGGAATTGGTACAAATAATGCAAACTATTTGTAGCTCAGAGCATCACCAGCGGGCTACAAAAAAATCATGCACGGAAGCTGGAAGAACAAGGCCAATGGTGGCTGACACGCACAGCACGTTGATAATTTGAGGAATGAGCACTACATAAAGAATGATCACCGTTGCTCACCATCAAGAATTCGCCGCGCTGGACAGGCGACCAAGAGCTTGTCGCTGCCACATGCGATGGGGCCGCGTGCAAGTCCAACGGTATCAGGCATCACAAGTACACGCGCAAAATTGACACCACAATGGCAACACAGATGCACACATACGAATGTATAACGACCGAAAGCATAAACAGAGAATCAGTAGGTTAAGACAAGGAAAGTGGCGCAAGAGCAGCCCATGTCATGCAACTCTCAATCTGAACAAGGTTATGCCCTTCATGAAAACTAAATCGGATGTCGTTTGCATAGTCTATTGACCTTGTACGAATGAGATAGTGAAACTGCTGCAGCATTCATGGCAAGCACGGCTAACTTGGCATGAAACCGAGCGGCCCATAGTAGCCTTGGCCCTAGGGCGATACGTGAGAATGCCACGTGCGTACGGCATGCATGTTAAAGTCGATGCAAACTTATTAGAATTTCAGGCGAGGAATTCCTTGCTCACCTCAACTGGTAAAGAGTGGGCAGCTTCTGGATGTCCGAATGTGCTGTGCCTACCACTGAGCGAACAGATCGATTAAAGCTTTATTCCAGACCATGCCTATGTTTCTCCCCCGATGGCTGCTTGTAGCCTTGTCCGAGCTCGCTCCTGAATTCATTTAAGACGACGCCCTAATGGCTACATAAATCACGACGGTCATCAGTGAGCCTATGCTCCTATTCCAACCACCACGTGCGTTCATAGAGAAGCGACATTGCTGGAAATCAAAAGGCACACAATCCCGCCTTGGCTGCGAGCCGATCGCAGCTCCCTTCCACCTTTCCCACCTGTGCAGCGTGGATAGATGTTCAAGTCAAGTAATTTTTTTTTTCGCGTCGTCTTAACTTCAACTTTAACGGTAACACCCGCGCAACCACTGGAATGAGGGCTCGCAATTCGCGAAGTCTCATCAACGTCGCAAAGTCTGGTAACTTGGGGTCATCGCTCTTCCTGTCATCACTCACCAGTGCCAAATGGAAATACTATCGTCATCACTGTCGTCATTAGAGGCCCTTTACTATCGTCAGTCACTCGCTTTGTGACGATAACTAACGTACGGTATATTGCATCAGTCGTACTTCCCGCCCCCCCCCCTGCCCACGTCCCCTTCCGATTTCGCCGCTACTATATATCTCCCCAAGTAGAAGTAGTTTGACATACATGAGGAATAACTGACTGACGAAACCAGTAAAAAGACGACTGACATGACTTTTACTGGTCGTTCCGTCGGATCCGGAAGTCCCCAGTTCAAACCCGCGCAGGGGCTAGCGGTCCTAAGTTTTCTGCATGTTCCCATCAGCTGCTATCTACAGTGCCGTAAGCGGAACCGCCCACACTCCCTTATAGGAACCCACCTCGGCTGGATCGCAACGAAAACTTACTCGCCCACCTTCCCGGCAAGAAGCATTGCGCAAATAAAGTGGGAGTTTTTACTGGTCGTTCCGTCGGATCCGGAAGTCCCCAGTTCAAACCCGCGCAGGGGCTAGCGGTCCTAAGTTTTCTGCATGTTCCCATCAGCTGCTATCTACAGTGCCGTAAGCGGAACCGCCCACACGACTGACATGACTCTAGTATCGCTTGGTTTTGACCGCTTGCTGCTGGCCTGGCATCGTAACTGTTATCCGTACCGTTCAGACTACAGTCGACGGCGGCCCCTAGCTTGGGAGTCTGGAATGAATGGACAATAAATCAATAATCTTTCGCTTAGCAGGGATTACCTACTGGCTATATTTGGAATAAACGTACACCTATTTACCTGGAAATCAATAATCTTTCGCAACAAGCGCAAGTCTGGAATCAACCCGTCAGGATCCTTGCGCAAAATTCAAATATTGCGCCGAAACCGATGGCGACTAGGTGCATGGACTGAGGCGCACGCAAATCCATTTGGCTACTGTAAGGCTAGGCAGTATATCCCATGGAAAGCGGGAAAATTTTTTAAATGGCGGCTATGGCGGATTTACGATTTTCACCCGCCTAATCTTCGAGGACTGAGAAAAATTTTAGCCTATCGAAACCTCCTGCGCGAGACCTTCCTAATGAGCTCTCATTGCGCCACCCATGCGCAGCTTTGACAGACTTATCGTCGCCCTGCCAACTGAGCCGACGCCTCGACTCCTTCTGAGGCCCAGCACTGTAAACAGGCCTTCTTTCCTCAACCGCTGGCGCAATGTTTCCCTCTTTTACCTCGCCTGCCCATGCCCGCGATTCGAGCTTTCTTGGGTCAATTCTGTGCAGTTACCAGAATTCTAGCCCCACCGCCAATGCAGCCGCCCCTTTGGCTGTTGAGTGATGTCCAACTGGCACGATGGAAAGGCCTCCATCACATTGGCGCCCTCACCAGTGGCCCACATGTACCGACGAGACCTGCATCTCGAGCTCCTCGGCCCACACGCTGCAGCTGTCACCACGCGAGACGCCCTGAGACTCTCGGCATCATCTTCCCATGCAATATCACGCCCTCGATTCGCAGCAAGGTCTTCACCTACCGGCTACCACCATACCGGCCATGAGCCCTTGCTGCACCACTGCACCACACGAAGTGTGCGGCCCTGAATTAAGTTAAGTACACGGCAGGACTAGGAACCCCCCGAAATTACATCAGGATCTCCAATGGCCTTGGCGTCACATCTTGCGAACGTTGTCACTGTTGGCAGTTGCCGGTTGCTGTTGGTTGTTGCATGGTGAGGGTTGCAGATGTTCTCGGAACAGCTGGTCCCATGTTGCTATGCATGCAGTTACTCTTGCCATTATGTGTGTCCATGTGCCTCCAACCATCCCGCCACAATGCCAGCACCCTCCACCCTGCTAACCCCCACTCGCCCCCCTCCCCTGCCTGTTCCATACCCACCCCACCCACAAAGATACATTACGGACATCCACATGCCGCTATCCATCCCCCCCTGACTACGGACCACTCTCGCCCCCACCCTGAGGTCCCCCACAAGTCCACAACACCGTAACACCGCCCTCCTCCCCAAACCATACACTGCCCTCCTCCCCAAACCATACACCGTCCGCATTGGAAGTTTGTTATTATGGGTCAATTTTTGCCGTATTTGCATTACGAATAACCCTGGATTGTTTGTTGGGGAGCCAGTTAGAGTCCCGGGTTTTTATTATTTAATTAAAACCTTTTGTTTGTTTGTTTGTCCTGCAGCCGTTCAAGGCACGTGGGTACTTCTTTAATTAAATTTCTTTTGTTTGTTTGGTAGATATGGTACACGCCGTCCCCAACCCGGCCCGGCGGCCCCCCTTTCGGCGGCCACAGGCTAAAGTCAGTGCTCAGTCAGTGCTCAGTCAGTGCTCAGTCACTGCTCAGTCAGTCCGAATTGCTCCAGGCCCATAAGTATCGCACATGAGTAGTACATCTTACATGTACATCTGTAGACACGCTCAGGCCTCAGCCTCTACTGAGTACCGACCGACGTGCCCTGCCGAGGCAGTAGAGCGTGGATTGCTGGATGCAAAAGCGGTTCACTTGGTTCGCGCCTCACCCCGCGCTCGGCCTGCGTCTCGCGGTTTTTTTTCGATTTTCACGATATTTCATGTTCCCCGCCTGTCCAAGGTATTTTCGAAGGTTTTATGTACTTTATATTATATAATATAAAGTGTTTGTTTGTTTTCTCACAGGGCGACGACCCCGTGCCCACATGAGTTAATTAATTAATTTTGTTTGTTTGTTTGTTGAGTCCAGTCCTCAGCCCCCGGAGTTAATTAATTAATTTTATTTTGTTTTTTTTATGGTTTTCAGCCAGAACATTTTCCAGAAGCTAATTATTTATTTAAAACTTCCAATGCAGACGGTGTACGCTGACCCACCCGACCATCCACCTTGAGTCCCCCTAGCCAACCTATGTGACTACCACCCTTCCGTATTACCTCCACCACATTCCACACCAACATCGCAAACCATCCACTAAACCACCCTACCGCCCCACAACGAGGTTCCCCTACACCACTGCACCCCGCCCAGTGACCCCACCCCCCGCTGCCCTAATATACGATGACTCCACCCCACCATCCACGTGAACCATAACCAACCCCGCCCACCCCGGCCTCCGGGGCAACCAACCCCTTGTCCACTCAACCATAACTGACCCTGCTGCATAGACCATCGCCAAGCCCGCCTACGTACCATTAATTAATTAATTAATTAATTAATCAATTAATTAATTAGGAACATAACTCCGTTGGGAGTATATGTAGCACATAGCCCTGAGAAGGGGCATATGGCCTTTAATACACTCTTGGCTACTTCTTGCAGGTGGGGGAATGTAAACTGCCACCTGCTCTGGGTGCACGAAGTGCACCTGCCCACCACTGTATTCAGGCACCTACGTACCATAGGCAAGCCACCACGGCAACCCAAGCATCCCCACCCCTCACACGAACCTGTGACCTACGCACGAGCTACCCACATTTACAACTGCGTTCCACAACTACTAAATCATCAACCCCTACCAATGTCCCCCTTGACACCCGCCAAAGGAGGGGGGAACCCCCCCCCCTTCCCCCCCCCTCCCACCCACCCACCCACACCACTACACTACATCGGACCGGTATTGTAATCTAGCGCCGCACCGGCTGTGACTGACCTGACTGACCCCAGGTTGCGCGGTCTCCCAGGTGACTGTGGGAAACTGGGCTTATTCATGAGAGGGGTGTCTAAACTAGTGTGGTTTATGTCAGAGTGGGCTGAGTGGGGGCTGTGGGAAACTGGGATAGTGTATGAGTGGGGGGGGTCTAAACTGGGTTGTTCATGAGTGGGCTGAGCGGGGGCTGTCAGAAACTGGGATTATTTATGAGTGGGCAGTGTGTGAAACTGGGATTTTTTTTTTTTTTAATGACTGATTGCAATTTTACAACCCCCTCATGAGGGGGTTGTAAACACTGGGATTATGAGTTTGCGGGCGGGGGAGGCCGCCTTGCTGTTCTTGAAACCCATTGTCCCATTCAAGGATGTTCTAGGCAACACATTGATTTTGATGTGCAACATTTCTATTGATCGAGGCTGTGAAAGGCTATGACAAATCTTGAGTGTTCAAACTTGCCTTTTTTTTTCTGCTCACAGGGAGACAAGGTGCCGGCCTCCTCGTCGTCGTCCACTTAACATCGTCATCTAGGCGCCACGGCTGCGCAGGTTTGTTTTTGTTTTCTTGATCTATATCGAGCGCTTTCTTGTTCATGAATTGGTTTTCTAGGGTGTAGTGGCAGATGAGACAACTGACACCAACCATCCGTTCATGTTTCTTGCGCATGTGCGTTTTTTAATGCATTCCAGGAACATTATGAGATTTCTGTCACGCAACGACAAGCGCCAAGCCGGCGTTTGCAAATTGTCACTGATCGATAATCACTGTTGAAGAATGAAGAATCAAGAATCAAGAATGAAGAATGAAGATCTGTTACATTTATCTTTATATTTGTAATAAAGAAATCGCGAGGTGTGCTTTTCATCCGTTTTGCTTTGGAATGTGTTCTGATATATCTGTGTGATATGTCACGATATATCTGTGTGATATGTCACGATATATCTGTGTGATATGTCATGATCGCCCGTGGTTTTATGTCACTGTTTTCTCCCTAGATTTATCAGTGACATTGTCACGGCTTTGTCACCCTTTTTTTCCTGATATATCAGTGACAATGTCACGGATTTCGTCACCCTTTTTTCCCTGATATATCAGTGATAATGTCACGGATTTGTCACCCTTTTTTTTCCTGATATATCAGTGATAATGTCACCGATTTGTCACCCTTTTTTCGTGATAATGTCACGGATTTGTCACCCTTTTTTTGGTGATAATGTCACGGATTTGTCACCCTTTTTTCGTGATATATCAGTGATAATGTCACGGATTTTGTCAGTGCGTTTTGTCAAGTCGTGACATTGATATTTTGTGATAATTTCCTTGTTTTTGTCACAAAGATAATCACAGAATATGCTGGTTTTATCACATGATTTGTCACGAAATGTCACAGAATATCACAGTTTTGTCACAAAAAATCACAAAGTGTCACATTTTGTCACATCCACATCACAAAATGTCACGTGATATGTCACAAAATATCACAAAATGTCACACCCCCCTTCCCGGTGTCCCGCCACATCAAACCTCAATGTCCCTTTCGCCCAGGGACACAACCACATTGAGCTTCAGCTTGGGCGACCATCGTCCCTTCTTCGCAAGAAGAAGGACATGGAGAGCATTAAGCTCGCACGGGTGGTGCGTAAACCCGTGGAGCCCATCGGCGGACAACCAATGTCCGACGATGAGGTCTCCGACACTGCCAGTCTCCCCGATGGGGAGACTGAGATCAATCTTACCCCAGCGCTCCTGGCGGTCGAGCAGGCCGCGCTGGTGGCTAATGAAGAACGCCGAGCGAGGCAGCGCGACCGGGAGGTCCGTCGAGAGGCGGCCTTTCGGCTCGCCGCTAAGCGGCAAGAATATGAGGAGGAGGCCGCCCGTCGCCTGGCCACCCACCAGGCGATGGCGGAGGCGTACCGCGAGGCCACTCAGCGGCTACGCGACCTCCTCAAAAACGCTGACTATCCGATGCAATATGCGGATAGTCAAGACCTGGCCGAGCTTGCTCGGTCAGCACATTTTAAAACCATGTCCTCCCTAACCCAAGCCAGGGTCACGGAGGCCATTTTGGCCAAACATGGGGTGGTAGCTGAAGAAGCCCCCCCGCTGGAAACCACCAGCAAGAAACCCTCTCCTCCCCAACCCTTGCAGTACAAGGAGGGATTGCTGGCCCTGGGCTCGAGGAAGGGCAAAGAGGCGGACTGTCCTGTCCGGCCTGCTATGATCATGGGAGACCCACTCCCTGACATACCCGAGGATGAGGCTGCCTTTCAGGCGGCCCTCCGGGAGCATGAGGTACGCAAGGAGATGAAGCGTCTCATGCGGGAGGAGGCCAGCGAGGAGAGAGGCGGCAGACACCCCTGCCCGCCCCTCCACCGCTGGGGCTGGACCCAGTGGGGTTACCCGGACCCCCCGGCTCCCCCGGGCCACCACGGCCCCCCTCCCCCTCCCCCACCACCCCAGGTTCGCCCTGTGGGTTGGGGCCCCCTCCCAACCAGGGGGGTGGCCAGGACCCCAGGAGGCCCTGGGGGGAGGTGCAGAGGTGCCAAGGCACCCAACAGGCCTGCTGAGGCCCCCCAAGGACGGGGATGTCCTGGAACAGCTCGCCATTCTCCAGGCTCAGCTGGCCTCGTTGCAAGACCAGCAGTTAACAGCTAACCAGCTGCAAACTGTCGAGGGCCTGCGCGCCCTGATGTCGCGGTATGAGCGGGGGACCATCAACCTGGACCCCACCCGCCTGCAACAAGCAACCGACGGCTTCTTGAGGGCCAACCCCCCTCTCACAGGTGTGTTTAACCCTCATAAAAAGGAATCCAAAATCAATATTGCTGGCTTGCCTGAGGGTCACACTGTTGAACAAGCTAAGCAATTTGTTTTGCTCTGGAGTATGGGATGGAAGGCCTTAACCTTAGACATCAGTTTAAGGCTCTCAGGGCCTCCTCCACATTCCATCAATCATCTCCTGCAATCAGAGCATTGATTCAAACCTATCAGGAACGCACCCTGACACCTGAAGCAGCCATTGAACAGTGGCCTACCTTTATCACTGATCTGAAACAGCTAGTGCTTACCAATAACCACATGGAAGCAGTAGAACGTTTCAACTGGCTTGCTGCATATAAGGTGAACAAGAATAACCTCTCTGGGGATGCAAAAACATACAGGGTAATGATTGAGAAAGACCTTGAGCTTCTCAAGCTCCAACCAAGGTATCTCATCCACACCTGGCTAACAAAAGCTAATTTGCAACCTTCTGTCCTGGCTACCCTGCTTACAGGCCTCAAGTCCCTCTGGGACAACTTCAGAGCTGCCATGCTCTATATCGAGGAGGCAGTGGACCCCCTGGGTACTGGCAACCCAGGCCCAGGACCCCAAGGTCCAGGGTGTCCAAGGCCACAAACGCAAGGGGCAGGCCAGCCAGGGGGGGCACCCAAGACCCACAAGTCCTCCCACCAAGGGGGCAGTGGCTCTCAGGGGCGTGGCAACACGTGGCACCGTGTGCCCCTGCATGGCAACCCCAACAACAACAACAACAACAATAACAACAACAGGTCCCAGCAGGGCAACAATAACAACAGGTCCCAACAGGGCCAAAACAACAACAACAACAGGTCCCAGCAGGGCCAGAACCGGTCCCAGCAGGGAAACAACAACAACAACAACAACAACCAACCTGGAAACCCTGGCCAGGTGCCTGAGGTGCTTCCAGAGGGCACACGGACAACTGCCCCAACAACGACTCCCTGCACCAACGTGGATCTCTGCCCGGGTTGCTGGCACGCACGTCATCCCCTGGGCCTCCTGGCAGCCGTGCAACAGGACTCGCTACCAAACAATGTGAGTTCTCTCACCTTGTTACTCTGAGGATGATGATCTCATTACCATTGGGGATGGCACCAGGGCATAATTGATTTTGAGGCAGCAACCTTACTGTCCTCCCAACACCCTGTCTGGAACCTTACATAAAAGCACTAACCCCTACTGTTGACAACTCCATAGATATCAAGGAGCTTGCTCATCAGCTGCACCTAGCCATGGGTCATGAAACAGTGGCTGAGGAACTGGCCAGACGGCTGGGGGGTAGTAGCATGGGAAAACAACTCAGGAATGCAGTAAAACTGGCTAGACAACACTGTCAAGAATGTCAGTTCAATAGCCCCAAACCTCAAAAATGGCATACTGCAACTCCTTCCACCAATAGGGGCATGATAGTGGGGGATGTGATGCACATCAACAAAGATGTCCAACCCTACCTGATCCTAAAAGACTCATGGTCCAGGTTCACAGTAATGGAACCCCTACCTGGCATGTCTGCAGGGCAGCTACGTGTTGCACTCATGATTGCTTTACCCAGATTCTACCCAGTTGACAGAATTTTGCTTGATCAACAATTTTCTTGTCTGACTGACCTGGAAGGGTGTGAAGCAATAGAGATTGCTGGGCTGGAAGATCATGAGGGTCAGGGGGTCATTGAAAGAACCATCAGATCTGTCAAAACCCTACTAGCCAAAAATCCTTCCAAGGATGCTACTTCAGGGGTCTATTGTGACAGGGCACTCTGGTGTCATGAAATGTGCACAACCCTAAACATGAGACCTGTCTTGCATGCCACGTGGGGTGAAGTAATCCCAGCAGGCCTGCAGGCAGGTGTATATCCCCCAGAGGTGATAGCACTGTACAACACTGCACGTGCACAAACCTCAGCAAAACTGGCAGAAAAAGATAAAACCCATTCCAGGCCAGTATTCCAAAAAGGTGATCAAGTTCTCTATTACAAGGAAAACAGCTTTGGTAAGGTTGGAACTTGGCTAGGTCCAGTTACCATCCGTGGATTTACCAAAAACAGCAAGACCGTGGAGGTCAAGCACAATATCAATGGGAAGCGTCACAGGGTGAGCTGTCATAGAATTAAGAAGTATTATTCTCCCATGGCAGACGTGCCTGGGGAAGAGTCTTTAAGCATGGACTCACTACTTCTATCTGGCAACTCCAGCATGCCCAGCAGTAGCTCTGAGCCACCAATTACTGCTGTTGACAGCACCACAGCACCCTCTGTGAACCCTTCCACCCTCAGTGAAGCCAGGCCCACTTCACAACCTGGGGATTGCTTAACCAGGCACGAGGTAGCTGGGTTGGAAGCATTAGCTCAGCCCCAAGGCACGAACCTGTCTGCCAAACCTCCCGCTCTGAGGTCCAAATTGGCAGTCGCCTTGCAAGCACTACACAGGTCACATAAGCAACAAGCTGCTGTGGCCGCAGGGTTGGCAAAAGTCTCAGCTGTGTGCACTAGTCAGGACCCCTGGACCCTGGCAATAGACACTCAGGCACAGGTCAGTGTGATCAGTGCACAAGCCATCCCTGGTCTTGAGATTGCACCTTCATTTTGGGCACGGGTGCAGGATTTCTCAGGCCAAAGTTCACTGGATGTAGTGGGACAAGTGATGCTCCCTATTAATTAATTAATTAATTAAACTCGTGCTCCCGTTGGGGAGTCACGGAGCACCGAAGTGCTTTTAATCCCTGTGTGTGCACTACAGGAGAAAGGGCAGAGACCCCCAGTCTCCTTCATGCCAAAGGCATGCCACAGCTGCAATCGGGCGCGGCTAGCTAAAAGGACAGGCTAACGATCCGGCAAACTGTGGGTGCAATAAGACCCATGTGAGCATGTCATAGCAAGGAGCGTGGGCAAGTAATCTGAACATAGCCAGGGCGTAGCATGGCTGTACTAGAACTAGGCTAAGGCTATGGCTGGTTGTGTACCGTGCGTTGGCGGCACGTGACTAGGTTTGTTGGCACAGCTAGGCAAACATTCTAGGCATGGCTGCCTTAGCGACAGTGACTCCAATGGTTACAAGCTAGGGCTATTGCTATTCTAGCCCGCTGGGGGCGTCCACATCTTGTGGTTGATCATCAGGTCCCCGCCCCTCCAGTACACCTTGGGCTTCTGGGGGTCCTGCTTATGGCGGAGGTATTCCGGCCACAGGTCGCGTCGCTGCTGTTGCTGAGCGGGGGTTAGGTCGTCATCCAGCGTCCAGGTGAGGTCGTGCAACCGCTTGCGACGAGAGAGGAACCGCTGCTTATCCTCAGGGGAGATGAAGGTGAGCAGGACTGGTGGGGTGGCCGCCTTGTCCCGTGAGTGGGGAAGGCGGTGGCACCCACGCAGTTCTACCTCACCTACCAGGCCCATGAGGGTAAGAAGCTGTTTCTTGATCTCGTCAGCAAGGGAGGTTGACGTCTCACCTGGCTTCTGGGGGAAGCGACGTAGCACCACTCGGCACTCGCGGCGAGCGCGATCGGTGACCTCCCGTTGCTGGGCCTGGCGGTGGTCCTCCAGCTCCTGGAGCTTCGTGGCGATGGCGTCGGTGGTGGAGGCGGTCGCTGTCCGCAGCAGGTCCGCGTAGGAGAGCGGGAGGTCACCAGCATCCTGCCGGGGTGGCTGGGAGGCAATGGTGGCCGTCTGCTCCGCTAGCTTTGGGACCTGTGTGGCCAGGGCCTCGGTGTGGGCGGTGATGGCCTCAAGCTTCTTCATGAGCACGCACACAGAATTAAAGGGGACATCCACACTGCCAAAAGGGGAAACCTACACACCTGGGCTGCAACAAACCTCACTCAGGATCATGCTCTCCCTATTCCTCCACAACCTCGATCAATGCAGGCCAAGACTATGTCTGCAAAGCCACTGATATTAAAAGGGCCTTCCTCAGGGGGGACCCAGAAAAGGCTGAATCTGTGTGGAAAGGGAAGGTGTACGTGGTAGACACCCCAGCTGTGTGGAAACCTTATATTGATGAGCCCCACCTTATCATCAACATTGGGGTGGAAGGGCTTGTCAGTGCCCCAAAAATTTTCAGAGACTCAGCAGAGGAAGTATTCAAAAAGCTCAAGGCCACGTATGATGACCTGGACCCATGCTTTTTTGTTGTACCCACCCCCTCTGGACTGCTGTTCTTTGTGTGGCATGGAGATGACCAACTCATTTGTGGGCCTAGAGCTGAGGTGGAAAAATTTATTCAGCAGGTCCAGGAATCATATGAGATTGGCAAACAGGTGGAATTGAGCACAACCCCCATCCAGTTCTGTGGCATCATGTTGCAGCTGCACAGGCAGCCAGATCAATGGGTCTGCTCTCTCTCTCCTCCTGCAGAATATATTCAAGATTGTCTAGATCTGCTGCATCACACCTGCCTCCCCTTACACATGTGTGCCACTGTTCAGGGCAAACTGGGGTGGTGGTCAGCCATCTGTGGGGCTCCCTTAGCTGTCATCAGCAGGGTCACCCATGATGTTCTAGTCAAAATCAAATGCAGTCACATCAGGAAGTTGATCCATGACTGTCCCCCCCTCATCCTCCATGGCCTGAATCTGATGGAAGACATCCACATCCAATGTGTCATGGACAGCTCCATGGAGAGCAGAACAATCAATCAGATGGGGGCACGGGAATCAGGGCTGTTTTTTCTCACCAACAGGTCAGATTACATGTCCCTCACTTCCTGGTACAGCAGGCTACACCGCAGAAAACCTGGCAGCAGCAACTCAGCTGAATGTCGTGCTGTGGTGTCTGCTGCATTGCATGCTCGTTCCCTGCAGCACATGCTCACCTGGCTACAAACCCAGGCAGGCAGCACATGCAATGTCATCTCACATCTCTATACTGACAGCCAATCTGTGATCAGTTTTCTAACCAAGAAATCTGTTTCTGCTGCTGTCCACACTGACTTGGATTGGGTGATCCTCAAACAGGAGGCCACCTATTTTTCCAGCTGGACTCATGTGGATGATGAGGACAACCCAGCAGACGCTCTCACGAAGCTGCGGGATGCTGCTGGCCAACAGTACCAGCTCCTCTTCCAGAACATGAACCCCTATGATATCAGAGTCAGTGTTTGAATAAACTATGACTGGCCATAGCACAGTACACAACCACCACACCCCCTTACCACAGCGATAGCTGCTGGGCGCCATAAAATTCAACACATTCGTTGTGGGGTGTGAGTGCTGGCTAGGTCAGATTAGTGTATCCATTTGCAGCTTGAGGACACAAGCTTTGTATCCATTTACTTAATGTGTGCTTCAGTAACTGGCCAAACCAGCCAGCTGTGTACACCTTATTTAATGTGCAATATAACACCTGGCCAGAACAGCCAGCTGTAACCAACCTGGCTCAACCAGCCATGTCTCTTTTGTACCCCTAATCAACTTAAAAACAATAACAATAATGTTGGGGGTGCAGACCTGCATTAAGAAATAAATAATAAAACAATACTGGAGTTAGTCTCCATGCTTTGCTGTAGACTAAGTCTCAAAGGCATTGTGAATACAACGTATGAATAAGCCTTGTAAACCTACGTTGGTATGTGAATATAAATACCACGTGGGCTATGCAGATAGGAATGCTAGTCGAGTCGCATACGTTTCCCTAGATAGGTACTTTGGGTACTGAGGTACGTGACAGATGTCAGTACCCAGTATACGTAGTGTCCTGTTATTGGACGGTACTAGAGTATCCTAGATAGGGACCGTACTGCAGCGTGCATTGATCTGTGATCGCACGATGCAGTGACTAGACTGCTACCTGTCATCGTGTGGCCTCGGGCCAACGGTCTGCACCCAACGGTCACTGGCGGCGCAGCCGGTGAGAGGAACGTTGATAAAGGGTAAACCTATTTTCTAATGAACCAAGCAATTCATTGCTCACAGCCTTCAGTGTTCTCAAGCAATATATCCCACCGCATTCTAACTACATCCACACGGGGCCCTCACGCTGCGCTAACTTAGCATACCAGAGACAAGCACGCTCCACATCATCAAGCGAATGTGGATCCCTAGCATCTGCACCGCGCAAAAAGTGCACAGCGAAAATGCGCAGGATCGAAGCGCCACAAATCCCTCGAGCCACAGGTGAAAGGACATCACCATGAATTAAGACATGCAAACTATATGTCTCAACGAACTGCAGTGTTTCCTCCATGGTCCAAGATGCCCAATGACGCACTACATCCGTGTAGGGTCGCCCAGCCTTCTCAGGCATATCCATGTTTCAACGTCTTGATCGAGATGGCCTTTTTCTGATCGGACGTCAAGGCATGCCTCCATGGCTCCACGCCGCGAGTCGTCGTCTCAAACAACGATTGAAGCAGGTTTCTAACCACTCCACGCAAAAGACGATGGGCCAACCCTGGGATGATGCTCCAAGGAAAAATGAAGCCAACCATGTCAGCGATCGCAGGACGACCGTGCACCCCCGCTGCTTCAGCTCGCAGATCCCCAGTATCTACAGCTTCACACAGCTCCGTGTACAAGTCGTCATCCACTTGAACTGCATCAAATGCAAACGCAGCTGAGCCCACATCATAGCCCGGGAATCTCATCATGCCGTTATAACATAGACCCCCTTCGAGAGACAACACTCGCAAGCACGCTCGCCTGCCGTTCCCATAAAAAGGCAAAGCTTGTATACCGCGAGCCGGTCACCATGCACGAAACTCAAGTAGGGCTTCCTCGGTGGGACACCAGGAGCCAAGTGTGACACACCAACACCTGGCTTGCTCAGAAAGACGGTTCATCTCCTCAGTTACAACTCGCATGCATGTATGGTTAATTAATGGTAAATTAAACACGTGCTCCCGTTGGGGAGTCACGGAGCTCTGAAGTGCTTTTAATCCCTGTGTGTGCACTACAGGAGAAAGGGCAGAGACCCCCAGTCTCCTTCATGCCAAAGGCATGCCACAGCTGCAATCGGGCGCGGCTAGCTAAAAGGACAGGCTAACGATCCGGCAAACTGTGGGTGCAATAAGACCCATGTAAGCGGGGCATAACAAGTATAGCGTGGGCAAGTAATCTGACCATAGCACGGGCGTAGCATGGCTGTGCTAGGACTAGGCTAAAGCTATGGCTGGTTGTGTACCGTGCGTTGGCGGCACGTGACTAGGTATGTTGGCACATGCAGCTAGGCGAACATTCTAGCCTCTAGGCATGGCTGCCTTAGCGGCAGTGACTCCAATGGTTACAATTGCTAGGGCTATTGCTATTCTAGCCCGCTGGGGGCGTCCATATCTTGTGGTTGATCATCAGGTCCCCGCCCCTCCAGTACACCTTGGGCTTCTGGGGGTCCTGCTTATGGCGGAGGTATTCCGGCCACAGGTCGCGTCGCTGCTGTTGCTGAGCGGGGGTCAGGTCGTCATCCAGCGTCCAGGTGAGGTCGTGCAACCTCTTGCGACGAGAGAGGAACCACTGCTTATCCTCAGGGGAGGGGAAGGTGAGCAGGACTGGTGGGGGAGCCGCCTTGTCCCGTGAGTGGGGAAGGCGGTGGCACCCACGCAGTTCTACCTCACCTACCAGGCCCATGAGGGTAAGAAGCTGGTTCTTGAGCTCGTCAGCAAGAGAGGTTGACGTCTCACCTGGCTTCTGGGGGAAGCGACGTAGCACCACGCGGCACTCGCGGCGAGCGCGGTCGGTGACCTCCCGTTGCTGGGCCTGGCGGTGGTCCTCCAGCTCCTGGAGCTTCGTGGCGATGGCGTCGGTGGTGGAGGCGGTCGCTGACCGCAGCAGGTCCGCGTAGGAGAGCGGCGGGAGGTCACCAGCATCCTGCCGGGGTGGCTGGGATGCAATGGTGGCCGTCTGCTCCGCTATCTTGGGGACCTGTGTGGCCAGGGCCTCGGTGTGGGCGGTGATGGCCTCAAGCTTCTTCATGAGCACGCCGCACTTGCCCTCCACCTGGTTAAGGCGAGAGACAAGTGCAGCATGCGTTTCCGAAGCTTGCGCCGCGGTGTGCAGCGTCGTGAACTGGGGCTGGAGCTTGTGGACGACCTTGGTTTCCACATTGGAGACCCGGGCCTCCACCGTGTTGAGCGTCGTGTTCAGCGTCATGTCAGCTTCTCGGCCAGCGGCCAGGTCACGTGCTCCTCCAGCACTGCGCGGATGTCATCCTTGCAGAGGGAGGGAGCCGAAGGGGCTGGCGGCTGTGCGGGGGCGGGGGCTGTGAGCGCTCTGCTGATGTCGGCGAGGCTGCGCTGGTAGTAGCTGGTCAAGATAAACAGGCGTTGGCGTGGTTCTTCATAAGTGTAGAGCCAGGACGTGTTGCGGTAGTCGATAGCCGCCCCCCCCTTCTGCTGCACGAAGAGCTTCCGTTCCTGTGTGAGGAACTGGAGGACCTCGACGACTTCCTGTGGCGACAGGTTCTGCCACTCGAGGAGGGAGAACCTGCTGTCGCCGGGCAAGAATAGGCTCCATTTGTGGCGGTCGTGGCATGGTTTCTTGGATTCAGGCGAGGCGCTTGGCGATGGGTTTGCTGGCGGTGGGTTGGCGTGCCCAGGCGGCTGGGCAAGAACGATGGCGAGCGGGTTGGGCTGGGAGCCGGTAAGCTCCTTTTCCAACCCCCGTTTTGCTTTTGGGGTCGTCATAGCTGCTTGTCACGTGATAACTTTGTCAATACTGCGTTTCAGCCGTAACCGATTATACTGGCGTGTACGTCTGAATAAAGCGCATCGAATGCAAGTGGTCTGACCGAATTTGGGGCTCAGACGCAAAAGATCTGAGCTCCGCCGTCAGCCATACCGCCGTCAGCCATTTTCGTCCCGGGCTCATGTATGGTTGGAATGTCTTTGGCTCGTGGGGACCTGGTATCACAAAAAGCATGTGCGTAAACTTCTTCAAGCTGCGCAAGTGAAGCGGCAGATTACCCATCCTCAAGAAGTCGATCAGAGTAGAATACGAACGGGTTGAAAACACCTGCCCGCCATCCGCACTTAACTCTATGGCCTCGCCGTGGGGACTAGACGCTATGCCATATTGAACTTGTGATCTACTAGACCTGCCAACGCGCTTGATCCATGGAATGCCTCCTGTGGTCGGGCCAACGGGCTGGTCACGCCGTCGACGAACTCAGGATCCTTGTAGGCTGACAAGATGCAGTTCTCGATGCCGAAATAATACCACACCTACGAAGCGTACAATACAACCATATGGCACGTAAAGAAGAACAGTCAAGTTAGTAAGAAAAGGTAAGGAGTTTACACAACCTGGACAGCTCACACCCAAACGGCTCCAAAGACCTAAAAAATTTCCCCCGAGCGGGGGGCCTGGAAAACGGCAAAGGCAAAGCGGAGCCTGCCGCCTTTGCCGGGCGGGCGTAGCGGAGCCGTTTTCCAGGTCCCCCGCGAGGGGGAAATTTTTTTTTTTTTCCTCTCTGTTTCCTTTAAAGTTTCCTTAAGATATCTCCATGCCAACTTGTCTCGGGACGACTTGTAGTCACTCGGGCCATGCGGCCCTCGTGACTACAAGTCGGCCCTCGTGACCACTATAGCGCTGGTCCCACTCGGGTCCAGTGACACAAGGCCCGAGTGACTACAAGTCGGCCCTCGTGACCACTATAGCGCTGGTCCCACTCGGGTCCAGTGACACAAGTACCACTGGTACCACTCGCAGATTTGACCGTCAGATATTCGGCCCGCCAGTCTGAACTGTCGGATCTTGGGTTCGAAATAAAAGTATGACACTTTTGAAATGTTGGTGGTTTTGGGGAAACTATGGAAAAGGTGGCGCCCTGGCGCGGTCGTATGCGTGGCCGTAGATCAATCATCGGACGGTTCAACTGGATGAGCGGAAACCCAGAACGAGAGGTCTGTCGTCAGGATCAATTATATCAGCGGCAAAAATCGTTGGTGGACGGGCGGGGGTGGCGGCCGGGGCGGGAGGCGGCCCCAAGAAACCGCCCCAGACTACGGGCGCGCTGAACCGTTGTGGAGGGGTGGCCAAGAAACCGCGGCAGTTACAAAAGGCGCCATGCATGACGGCGCGCACTGGACTTGTCAGCCTGGAACTGGTCAACAAGAATATTCTGCCGGCAGCCTGCTTCTTTGTCCGGGCCTGGACACTTTCTAGATCGGAATCTGTGTTGTCTGGCCCACTCTGGTTCCGTGAGACAATCTCTACTAAAATGGCAGCCTGAAGATTCAATCATGGCTCCGGACTGCTCCGGAAGATGGTGGATTCTCCCTTTTTTATTTCCGCGAGGCGGTTATTATTCAAGCGGATCTGTCGCGTTTGCGTGCCATATCATCCTGGACTGGTCATTACCGCTACTTGGAATGCATCCATGATCAGCAGTAATCATGTGTGAGATAGGCCACCCGTGTGAGATATGCCGTGTGAGATGTATGGCACCCGTGTGAGATATGCCACACACATTCTTAACAAAACCAATACATTGTCATATCCGTCAGTCCATCCTCATGGCAACTGACTGCATGCAACCACTCACGGGGGCTGCTCCGGGCTGCTCGAAGATGCTTTTCCAGGATCAGCAACAACCTTAACATGCATGCTTTTAAAGGCTTAGCAATAACCCCTTCAATGGCTTTTTACAGGGAAAAGCCTAACCTCTTCAGATGCTTTTGAAGGCTAAGCAATAACCTCTTCCTTGTGCTTCCCCGGTTGAAGCAGGAGGAACCCCCAGGCTGGCCGGACTGAACCCATCATGGGTTGTTCGTCCGTTTAAAATGAGAATGAAAGGTGCGGTCCTTTAACGGCACCGCCACCTTCATGACAGGCAATCCGGCCCAACCAGCCGATTCTTGAGACCATGCTTTATCATCAAAGCAACCAAAAGACCTTTCAATTCCAATGAGATACATGACGAATTACAAAGAGGAGTTGTAATGTTGTAGTTATAAGAGCAGCCGGTGAGGTCCCTTCAGTTGGTTGACGCCACTGCAGGCCCCTTAGTGTGGCGGCAGTGCGCGTGTGTTCCCGACCTAGTTCCTACTGGCATTCTTGCCAACGACGACCAGGGTGCCCGAAGGCCCTGTCCCTTGTCTCGTTCTCAGTCTTACACACATTCTTAACAAAACCAATACATTGTCATATCCGTCAGTCCATCCTCATGGCAACTGATTGCATGCAACCACTCACGGGGGCTGCTCCGGGCTGCTCGAACTGTTTCACCCCATGAAGACAACAAACCAGTTGTGAGGGAGAGAAACGGACGAACAACGACCACCATGGTTCGTTGCTCATCCTTCTATACTGCTCAAAGCTCAAGCCTGGCGGCTGGCGCCACTAGCGCCACTTTAGACATCAGCCAATCATAACATTGTCTAATTTCCGACAAGCTAAACTTCAAGCTTTATCTGTCAAGCGAACACAAATATACAAGGGCAATCCATCGGCCATGCCAGGCACCGCCTGGGGCTTCCTTGCATTTGTGTCTGATGTCCCACGTTGAAATCCTGAAATTGCACAGCTGCTCAGCGCCTCGCCAGCTTGCTGTGTACCAGCATTCGGCAAACTGCCCTTGTGACGAATGTCAGTGAAATTCAGGTCCGCCCAAAAGTTCCGTCAGCAAATTCAGCGGACTTGGCGCGAAAGTACAAGTGAGATCTGCGGCGTCAGTATACCGGGCCGCGGTATAGCAACCCGCACAAGGGCTGCGGACGTCAGAATTACGCTAAAATCTGGTAGCTACTCGTACCATGGTAGCTAAAATCTGAATTGCGGACGTGATAGATCACGGACGCGACAGATCACTGAACTTTTCACGCGGACAAACAACAGGTGGCTAGGTACTGCAATCTGGTTAAAAAGCAACTTCCCCGCCTCCCTGGAAACTGAACCCCCGATGCAGTCGGGGCACGTGTAGGGTGTAGATTCCGTAACGTCTTTATTTCATGTCCATCTACGGACACGATGGTCCGAGAAATGAAAAATTCATTGCTTTGGACCAATTCTGACCAAATCTCGGGGACAAATCTACCAGTTCGTACTTGTCCCACTGCAGTGGTATACAAGTTCCGCACTTGTCCCACTTGTGGACAAGCTGCTTGTATCACTGGACACTCGTGGGACGCAGCGCTCTAGTGGCCACTCGGGACGACTTGTAGTCACTCGGGCCATGCGGCCCTCGTGACTACAAGTCGGCCCTCGTGACCACTATTATATAGCGCTGGTCCCACTCGGGTCCAGTGACACAAGTACCACATGCATATATGTACCTTATATAGGTTTATAGCTGGGCGTTTGCTTTGGTTTGAGTGATTTCACTCTGCTGTAAGTAATTTTATTTTTAATATATGTACCTTGTATGGCCGGTAGGTAGTTTTCCCGTTCTTGACTCGCTTGCTCTTTAGACGCATGTGCCCACACTTGGAGCAAGAATCGTTTGCATGTTCTGCCAGAGCTCTCTGATTTCGGTACAGGTTCCCATATGGTCTCGTCACATTGAATACACGCATGCCAAGTCGCTTGTTGCAGCGGCTTTGGGGAGATGACTTGCAATGCGGCTTTGAAAGACGGTGGGACGCGGTCCGTGTTGGTTCGTACGGCACCTCGGGTATGAAAATACGGGCCGTATTCCACGGTACTGACGCTTTCGACCGCGTACGCCGTACGATTTTCACTGTTTTTCACTTTGGACTTAGCCGATTTTGGAGGTCGCGGACGTGTCACGCGGTGCATGGGGAGAGGCCCAGACCTGTCAGTGGTTCTGAAATCGCTGAAATTGCAGCGAGTGCATAGCTACTTGCTAGTACACGCGTGACGGTGTGCCTTTCTACATTTTTTGACAGGATTTTTTATTGCGCGGGAGAAAAGCTGTAAGGGAACAACAGCATATGCATGGCAGAATCATAAGGTTTAGGGACGGGTGCACTTCCAGAAAGACGCAGAAGAGTGAAGACGCAATTAAAGCAAATAGAGGGTGCCGGGTGCGCCGGTTAATGTATTGTGCGCTAGGCAATCCTAAAAGAGGCGACCATGCCTAGAGTTCCAGACTTCCAGTCGTCAAAAGGGGAGAGGAGTATCAATACCTCCACCTGATTGACGAGGTGGAAAAGACCGTGAGTGGGGAAGACGTGGTAGTCGGCCAGAGGTGGCCAGGCGTGCAAGGTGTGCGATTACAAGTTCGGCAGGCCTGGCAACTTTAGCAAGGATCGCGCTGTCGGCCATCTCGGCCACATCCCCAACAAGGGAGCCACATTTTGCCAGCAGTCTAGGAATGTAGAAGGCCTGGTCGGGAGGCTTCAGGCGGCTGAGGCAGCCCGGTTGGAAAAGAAGGAGCAAAAGGCAGTGCTCGGTGCCCGCGTTGCCAAGGCCCTTCTGCCTGCCGCTGCCCCGGGTGCTGGCCCTTGTGGCTCTGGCAAGGCAGTGCAGAAGACGATTCCACAGTGCTTTTCCAATGCGCAGCTCCAGGAAGTCCGCCTTGCCCAGGCCTCTTTCTTCGCCTCGTACAAGAACATGATCGCGGCAGTGGGAAAGTATGGACCTGCCGCAGCAGTGAAGGTCAATTCTGGGTTCATTGCCAATGATTTTATTTTTTAGGGATTCGTGGCATGCACTTGTTGTCATTGTGCAGCGAAGCTGCCATCTATAGTGCTATGACATCCTCTGCATCGAGGCTGCCAGAGCTCTGGGTGCATTATACCATTCAATAATGTATTATGTTGTCAATGATGCATTGTAATAAAAGAGACCGGTGTTAGATGGTCAATAGTTTGCATGTCCACAGTATACAAATGTACTTGAAGGATGTATTGCATTGTCGATCTAAGTGCGGCAGGTGGCAAGTCACTGCCATTATGCTCATGAATGAATAGCAGAGAGCATAGTACATAGTAACATTTGTTGGCTGCAGGGCCACACATCCTTAGAATACCCCGTACTTTAAGCCTTGGCCTCAATAATACCCCGTACTTTTATACCACAATTTCAAAAATACCCCGTATGCCGTACTGCGTTTTTTTTCGCGTATTTTTTACCCCTCGCAAAAATACCTGTATTTTTACAGTACGCAAGGGGTTTACCGAGTACCCCGTACTGCCGTACAGACCAACACGGGACGCGGTGGATGATCCCCATGGAGTCCAGCAAATTGCTGAACAACATGAGGTTGCCATCCACCGCGTCCCTTTGAGTACGATTATTGGCTTTCGACTGCAGAATTTGGTAGCAAAACTGATGAAGCACCGTCATGGTGGACCCTTCGCAGATAGGGTCATCTGCTAGGTTCCGCCAACTTCGACGGCCGTCTGCCGGTTCGTCATCGTCCCATGCAATCATCATTGTACTCTACGTCCTCGTCACCGCCACCATCCCAATCAGCCTCAAAATCATTGCCGTGTCCAACGACATCAGGGACGTCGTCCACCAGCTCGCCATCCTGCACTCCATCCTCCACTACTTGCTCGTCATGCACCCCCCCAGCAGCTTGCAAGTCTCCAACATTACTGCCATCCATTGCTGCCCCATCCATCGGGGGCACCTCCGGATCCATTGTCAGAGGCGGCAGTTGAGTTGGGGGAACCTCCTTGTCTCGAGCAAGAGCCATTGTGATGCCCATGCCTCCTAAAACTTCTAACACTGCATGATACCTGGCCAAAAACATTACAGAACCGGCAGTATCTCCCATATTCAGTGTTCTCGCTTTGGCGGGCTGGATTCATATTCCCCTCCATATAAGATAAAACATTATGCCGCCATTCATTTTGTTGCTACCGGCTGCGTACAATTAGCTAGGTACGCAGCCGGTAGCCATGCATACGATTGCTCGCCGCGACCGGCCGACGCAAATTAATTAATATTATCCCCTCGTGCTGCTCTTCGAGAAATGATGACACAGCCGCATGTCAGGCACGGCGATTTTGCTCATTGGCACAGGCGCGCCGAATCACAGGCGCGGCGAATCAAAGGCGAATTCGCCGCGCCCGCAATATGCGCCGCGCCTGTGATTCGCCGCGCATGTGCCAACTGCTTGCGTGCGCACGCCTGCCATTGGTTCAATTCGAATTCCTTGTGCGTTCGTGCGTTAGGAGTGACTTGATCAATTGCGCGCCGTTGAACGAAGGCGACGTGAGGCTTCCTAAGCACATTTTCCTCGTGCAACTTTCCTTGCGACAGCAGTGTTCATACGATATACCCGATATACGATGGGGGAGGCCGGTGGTGGTGTATGGGGGAGGTGGTGGTCTAGGGATAGAAGCTGTGCACTGAGCCTAAGCAGAAGATCCAAACGCAGGTGCAGTGGACTTAATTACAAGGCCACAGGCAAACCCGTTGTACACACTCTCACTCTGTACCCCACATCACTGCGGGATGATCCCGGCCATTTGGCTGAGATGCAATATATGCCACCTTCGGTGTAGCAGTGCCATCCCGTACAGATCGATCCCGCCTTTGCCACTATGCTACTTTCATTTGTAGATGATGGGGTGACATCAACTGCCCGCGCTGCCGACCTGGCTCGGAATGCCCATTTGGAGTCTATCCCCTCGGCTCTCACTGTCAAGTCGCCTCCAGCCTTCTCCACCACTCCTTATCATCAGCCTCTTGCCGGGCAAGGGTCTAGTTCTCGCTCGGAGAAAAGCGGCAGCTGTGGCAAGCGAGGACGAGATACTTCCGCAAGCACCTTTGTGCGTGGCGTCTGTCGCGCGAGGCTTGTCAGCAACAAGAAGGGGATCATTTTAAACTGGAAACAACAGCCTGCTCGCATCCAAGAGGAGATATTGGATAAACTGCGCGTCAACATTGATGTCTTTCCAGAGGAATGGGACTGGGCAACCATCGAGGACACCTTAAAAGACCATGTAAAATACCGGGTGAAGGCTTCCAGGAGGTTAGCCCGAGGCGGTGCATGGTGGAAAGAAGGCGCCTGCTGGTGGGAAGCGCAACCGCAGCCACATCAGCCTCGCCAAGGAGACTGGTGAGGGGAACGACGACGAGAACGACGACGACATTGACGATCGACGAGAACGACGACGACGTTGACGTCGAGAACGACGACGACATTGACATCGAGAACGACGACGATGAGAACGACAACGATGAGAACGACAACGATGAGAACGACGACGAGGACGGTGACGATGGCGGCAGGCGCTGCGCCAATAAGAAGAGCCTCCACCGAGATGACGCCAAGGGGAAAGTCCCAAAACCTTCCAAGTATTCTGATGTTATCAGCAGGCTTGCGGCCGCTGACAAGGCGGCCCAAGAGGACAAGCGAGAGCAAGCCAAAGCTGCTCGAGAGGCAAAGAAGCCTCTCGCCCAGCCCAGGTGAAGCAATCTGCAGGGCGCAACAAGGCACCGGCGAGCAAGGTGTCGCGGCCAGCTACTGTCACCAAGGTCCATCAAACATAGCTTTAGTCTTTTCCCACCATTTCTGTTAAATATAGTTGCTTGCATGGTTATGGTACTAGTATTCCACTTGTATTGTGGAACAATGTGCCCTTCCTTGCAGGCTTTATTAAGGTTTTATTAATCCCCATTCTCTTTGTAATGCTTTTGTCTATACGTGCAGAATGCTACACTCAAGGAGTGCGGGCAGCCATTCAAGAGCCGGAGTCTCAATGACGACGTGCCGTCTGGTGGCGGGAATTAGAGCAGCAGGGCCGCTTTGGCTGCTCTGTCAAAGAAGCGAACTATGAAAAGGGCTGGCTTTCGCATCGACGATGACAAGGAGGTAATTTTTTTCCCCCCTTTCTTCTCCATTTACCTTTATAGTTTATGGAGCTCTGAATATGCGTCCCTCCTTTATCGAGGGTGGCATTAATGACGAGGAGTGCATGGCAGACGGTGCTGTATAATATTGCTAGCTGGCATGTTACCTTGGAATAAGTCATGTCCGCTGAAAACAAATTAGGCGGTGCATGCATGGTCTGCAGTGTGCGTTATATTGGTTGCTCAACTAATCATGTGTGTGCCCACGTCGTCCATGTAGTTGTGCATGCTCTCTCCCATTCCCGATCGAAGTTCATGGGACACTAGTTTCCCTCGTGCTTAGTAATAATATGATATGGCTAGCTTGCATGTTACGTTGGGATAAGTTATGCCCGCTGAAAACAAATTAGGCGGTGCATGGTGTGCGGTGTGCCTTATATTGGTTGCTCAACTAATCATGTGTGTGCCCACGTCGTCCATGCATGTAGTTGTGCATGCTCTCTCCCATTCCCGATCGAATTTCATGGGACACTAGTTTCCCTCGTGCTTAGTAATAATATGATATGGCTAGCTTGCATGTTACGTTGGGATAAGCTACGCCCGCTGAAAACAAATTAGGCGGTGCATGGTGTGCGGTGTGCCTTATATTGGTTGCTCAACTAATGATGTGTGTGCCCATGTCGTCCATGCATGTAGTTGTGCATGCTCTCTCCCATTCCCGATCGAAGTTCATGGGACACTAGTTTCCCTCGTGCTTATTAGTAATAATATGATATGGCTAGCTGGCATGTTATACCTTCAATGGAATAAGTCTTATGACACTTGAGCTCCCAAGAAAACCAGCATTTGATTGAAAACAATGAGTAGAGCCCCTGCCAAATTAAGGCAGGTTTAAGTAGTCATCTCGTCTCCCTCGCATGCAGGAGCAAGAGCCCCCCAAGGGTGGGATGGGTGGGAAGAAACAATTACGGGTCACAACCCGCCGACCATGCTTATCAAGCCTACCGTCAAAATGGAAAACGGCAAAACCAGAAATATCCTAACGCTGACAATTTAATAATTCAGCCAGCCAGCTCATCTGTCACACGTCTGAGCTGTACGTCAGGCCATGTGTACTCTAACTACTCTTCGAATGCAACCCTGAACACACTACCCAACCAAGCAGCACACCAATCAATTGGTGAGTGCTGGTTACATCAGATTTATAACAGCTTTTTGACGCAACTTCCGTCAGCATTCCACACATGGCCGGCCGTTCAAACAAACGGCGCCTGACTTACAAAAGGCAAAGCTAGTTGCCAGTAGGATTCCCCGGTAAACAACAAGTCGTCCCCATTCGTCTAACAAGCCTCTCTGCATGTACAGCCGCAAGGTTGTGGCGGCCCTTTCTTTCCCGCATTCTGTTTAATAAACTATTTTCAGAGAAATCCGAATGTCCGCTGAAAACAAATTAGGCGGTGCATGTTAAAATAAAATTCGTTAAGTGTATTGTATTTCCGAATAATAAAAAAGACGTATAATAGAATAGATTACTCGCTCAGCGCCCAGCCCCGGACATGTCGACAACGTCGGCCATTGACAGCATTTGCTGCAACGTGATTCAAAGCTTTCTCCTGCGTCACTGTCGGCCTTTCACGCCGCCAAACAGCTTTGACTCAATGCTCCGCTGTAGGTCATCACTGCGAGTAGCTCTGTGGCTTCACCCAACGCTGAGCAGCGGCGTGGGCCTGAGAACGTACCCAAGTACAAACCAACCGAAATACACCAACATAATTCCCAAACGACACTCCACAACATAACGCGCCGCAACCGAGATCCTCCCCACTGCTTGCCTGGACAAACGGTACGGAACCAAGGTTGCCCACGGAACGAACGCGGTAATGGCCAGAACCCAAAATAGCCCACAGCCAGAACCTACGACCCGTTGCCTGACCGTACACATAAATTCCCACTGACCGCCGGCCCAGCAAATAAACCTCAGCGCGGCGCTGCCGGCGGCTGACCTCCGGACTTAGCCAATTCCGAGCATAACTGTTACGTCGCGTAACTTTTGTTGTTGTTACGGACGTAAATTAGGTCCCTTGTTGCCTCAGCCATTCCGGAGCAGTTCGCTGACTTTCCTAGGCTTACGTGTAGTAAGGACCTTTTGGCCGGTCGGTACCGGGCCTTGTGACGTGGCAATTGTACAGTATGGTGGTTCGGTGCGGTCGCGCAGCGCTGCGTACTTTAGTAGTGGTCCTTTTATCCTGCGTGTGAACCTTGTGGACGTGCGTTGGTCCTGTGGGCGAGGGTCGATGTCGGCCCGAGCATACACGCCTGTCGGCGATCATTTATGCAGCAGTTGTCCTTCGTGAATGGCACTCGGCGTGTGTTAAATGAATTAACACATATAGGCTTGGGTCACGGCAGTGTACTGTATTGTTTCCTTCGTAGTACCCTGGTTTTATTCGGTATATGGCGTATTATAAGGGAATGCATTGAGAAGCAGCGTCGTCGCGTCCTAGGTCTTATAGCCAATATAGCTCCTCACTCCTAGGTAGGTGCCTCATCACTAGTTTAGGTCAGGTTAGGCGAGGTGTTTGGGATAGAGTCGAGCCAGGACGTAACAATGGTAGCGGAGGTTTAGGTAGACGCGACGAAGTTCCCTTGCAACCCTATACGCCAGAGGCCTTCCGCGGCCAGGGCACAGAAGAAGACAACCTCTTGACAGGTAATGGGCGGGTCGCCGTCAAGCTAGGGGGGTAGTGCTGCCCGATTCGGGACACGCCCTGCCTAGAAGTTAGACCTGCTCAAAGCGGATGAACTCCTCACGTAGCTAGTTCCTTTTCCTTTTCCTTTTCCATCTGTGTGTGCATTTCCTTGCTGGGTGCTGTTTGACGTTAGCTAGTGGGTTTGACGGTTCAATAGTGATGGATACACTAGGAACTCAGATCTGAGATTTTTCTCAGTTTTTCTCAGTTTTCTCAGTTTTCTCAGGAAGGCTGCCTGAGATTTCCTGAGATTTCCTGAGATGTCCTGAGATTTCCTGAGATTTCCTGAGATCAACTGAGAAAAATCTCAGTTTTCTCAGGAAAACTGAGAAAATCACCTGAGAAAACTGAGAAAACTGAGAAAAAACTGAGATCAGCCTGAGAAAGTCGCCTGGCCTGAGATTTTTTTTTCTCAGGAACGAAATTTCTCAGGCGCCCGTTTTTTTCTCAGGTTGCTGCCTGAGAAAATCTGAGACTGAGAAAATCTGGGAAACTTAAGGCCTGAGAAAAACTGAGAAACCTCATGCACACAGAGAAATCGCATTCATACCACGCAACCAGAAATCGCTTTGATTACAAATTATAATAATTTCTTGTGCAGTTGGAGTACAGCTCTTCAAGTTTGCTAAGAACATCAATTTCAGTCACTAGACGAATTGCTACAATCTGCTTCAGCGTAGCTTACTTTTCCATACGCCCTTGCACTTCTCCTCGTTGGTGCAAGGTCGCCCCGGCTAGGTTCAGCCACATTCTTGTGCTGCCTACCCCCTCTCCCCCTCTGCCCACGATTCCCCCGCGTAGGTTCAGCCGCATACTCGCGGCCATCGCCACCACGGGCAGAATCAGCAGCATTTTCTGCTGCAGGCTGCCTCCTTCCTCTCCCCCTCCGTCCACGCTTCCCCGTGCAGGTTCAGACGCATTGTAGCTGCATGGGTCATCACTGTCGCTGCTAGGTGGAGCCACATCCTCTTGGCTACCATTATCACTGCCGCTGCAGATGGAGGAATCAGTTTCTGCTGCAGGCTGCTTACCCCTCCTCTTCCTTGGTGCAGGCATGCCATCCTCGCTGCCACACTAGGAACGGAGTGTTGACAAACTTTGACAATTGTTTGTCAAGAATTGTCAAATAGTTCTAGTGTGACCCGCTGGCTTCGCACAGCCAAAAAAAAAAAAAAATTTAATCAATTTTTGGCGGTAGAGAGACCATGGAGGGACTGCCCGCTGCCCACTGTAGACGCATACTGTAGTTCGTAGAAGCGTACTCCTTCGCTGCACTCCGGAGAGGAATCGTGACGGACTGACGGTCTCCTTCGCTGCCCTCCAGAGAGGAGGCCGCTAAAGCGGCCGCTCGCTGGGAGCTTTGCGCGGATTGGTTGGCAGTTCTTCCGTGCGCTGGGAGCTTCGCGCGGATTGGTGGTCAGTCAGTCCGCCCCTTCTGGATTGGCCGCGTACTCGGTGATGCCCTGAATAGTGTCGGATTACCTTACATTGCCAAATTAGTAATATAGATTCTTGACATATCAACTGCCATGACCTTGACAAACCTTGACAAAACTTGACAAAAGCTTGACATGACAACATCAAAGGCTTGACAAACCTTGACAGAATGTTGAAAGGTTGACAAAACCTTGACAATCTTTGAAATATCAACATATCAACACGGAAAAAAATGTCAATACACTGACAAACCAAGGTGATGTGTCAAGAAATGTCAAGACGTTAACAAACAAAGGCAAAAAAAATTGTTAACATGACAAAATGTCCACAAATGTTAACATGACAAACGTCAACATGACAACCAAAGGCGTAGCAAACTGACAAATCAACACCACGCACAGGTAAACTTATTTCATTAAAATCAACAAGTTCAAAAGACCACCTAAACCGAGTCATCATCATCATCATCATCAAAATCAACATGGCTGCTACCTTGCTGCCTGAATTGCGGTTTTCTGCATTACATTAGCATGACAAACTGTACTGACAAAACACATGAAGGAGAAGTGCACTCAATCACAGTCCGAGGGTGGCGGGCAAGATGCACAGCCACAAGCATCTTACAAATGCAGTATAACATCCGCGTAGGGCTGTCCCAGCGATCATAGCTGAAATTAATGGACGACTTTCTAGAAATTTACCGCAGGAGACTGTCCAGTGCTACAGCGATGTGACGAGGTCTCAGAGCCTACAAAATCTGTGTCCGCAGGTGCCCTCCCCGCCATGCTGGGCTGGCCGATGTGTGCGCCATGGTTGTGTTAGGTAGATTGCCTGCATGCAAGGGAAACATGCGTTATCCAGCAAAGCAGCAAAGGGAACACACAACGATCTTAAGTGAGATGAATACCCGACGCCTTGACGCGCCAACAACGTTGCATTACCTAAATCAGTTGTGTGTAATGAGACGGCGTGAGAGCACAGCAGTCGCGTGGCTGTTTGTGAGTGATGGCTTGATTTTTGGACCGAGAAAGTGAGATAGTGAACAGAGAGAGAGAGAGAGAGAGAGAGAGAGAGAGAGAGAGAATGGGCCTGGTATTCTCGCCTAAACTGTCCCTATGTACCTCACAAGATGTAGGGAACTGCGAAACCACAGGAATACCTAGAGAAGAGCGCTTCCTGGCTCACGAAAAACTCGCCGATTGAGTGCTTGACGTTCACGTTTGATAATGCTGAACTGCGTTATCAAATCATCATCTGGCAGAGTCACGTCACTTGGTTGGTGCCGGGCCCGCTACAAAAAACGTAGCGGGCCCGGTGATGTCGCTATTACACCACCCGACTTTACATCGAGTCACTGTGAATGATATATATATATGGCTGCCTACAGCACCGCGCATGGTGTCCAAGTAAAATTATGGCGCTGCCAAGGCTGCGTACCTGCCGTTATCGCCTTGGTCTTTGTCACGGTGGCGTTCTCCAATTCACGTGCAACGTCCACTTCCTGTGCCAGCTCTGGCGCGGCGCGTGCCCTCCGGGCTGAATTTCAAATTTCCGCGTGCAGTCCGTTGGAGAGGGGCGCTGCGTCCGGAGTCCGGACTTAAGGAATTCGGAGGCTGCTGGTCGCACAAAAGATCGTTGTTGGCTGTTGAGTGATGTCCGACTGGCACGATGGAGAGGGCTCCATCACATTGGCGACCTCACCAGTGGCCCACATGTACCGACGAGACCTGCATCTCGAGCTTGTCGGCCCTCACGCTGCAGCTGTCACCATGCGAGACGCCCTGAGACTCTCGGCATGATTTTTCCCGTGCAATATCACGCCCTCGATTCGCAGCAAGGCCCGTCTCCTCCAATATGGCCGACTGCGGGCTGTGCCGTAACAGGAAATGTCCGGGTGATGGCAGGCAGTGCCTACCCATCCCCCGCATGCACCGCGTCAAGCAATATTTCCACTTCCGCTGCTGCTGGGCACCGGGCTACTGCCTACATTTCTTAAATCGCTCCATCGCCTCCTCCATGGTGCCTCGCTCCCTGCGGCCCCTCCGCCACGCCGGATATCCTTGGCAATCAAGCCTACCGGCTACCACCATACCGGCCACGAGCCCTTGCTGCACCAAACGAAGTGTGCGGCCCCGAATTAAGTGAAGTACACGGCAGGACTGGGAACCACCTGAAATTACATCGGGGTCTACAGTGGACTTGGCGTCACATCTTGCTAACGTTGTCACTGTCGCCAGTTGTCAGTTGCTGTTGGTTGTTGCATGCTGAGGGTTGCAGATGTTCTAGGAACAGCTGGTCCAATGTTGCTATGCATGCAGTTACTCTTGCCATTACGTGTGTCCGTGTGCCTCCAACCATCCCGCCACAATGCCAGCACCCTCCACCCCGCTAACTCCCACTCGCCCCACTCCCCTGCCTGTTCCATACCCGCCCCACCCACAAATATACGTCACAGACATCCGCATGCCGTTATCCATCCCCACCTGACTACGGACTACTCTCGCCCCCACGCTGAGGTCCCCCACAACACCGCAACACCGCCCTCCTCCCCCAAACCATCCGATGACCCACCCGACCATCCACCTTGAGTCCCCCCAAACCAACCTATCTGACTACCACCCTTCCGTATTACATACACCACCTTCCACACCAACATAACAAACCACCTACTAAACAAACCTACCGCCCCACAACGAGGTTCCCCTACACCACTGCACCCCGCCCACCCCGCCCCCCGCTGCCCCAACATACGATGACTCCACCCCACCATCCACGTGAAGCATAACCATCCACCCCGGCCTCCGGGGCAACCAATCAGCTGTCCACTCAACCATAACTGACACTGCTGCACCGACCACCGGCAAGCCCGCCTACGTACCATACCAAGCCACCCACGCAACCCAAGCATCCCCAACCCTCACACGAACCTGTGACCTACGCACGAGCTACCTACAACTGCGACTCACAACTACTACATAATCAACCCATAACAATGTCCCCCATGACCCCCGCCAAAGGGGGGGGTCCCCCCAATAGTCCAACACACACACACACACACTCTACAATACCCAGGACCACGAGTACCCACCCAATTCACCTCCCACAACGGTATCACCCACGAGTCCAGTGCCCCACCCATGTCCACAGCGACACCCCGGAGACTTCACCACGCCCACCGACTGCACGCACGCACACCTAGCTGCACACTCCCACGCACCTACCCTGCACGCACGCATGCACGCAGCCATCAACCCACCCACCAAGGCACGCCTGCACAAACGCACACATGCACAAGTGCACGCACACGCACACATAGCTGCACACTCTCACGCACCCACTCACGCACGCACGCCTGCACACAGCCATCAACCCACCCGCCAAGGCACGCCTGCACAAACGCACTCATGCACAACTGCACACACTCGCCCACGCACGCACACCTAGCTGCACGCCTGCACGCAGTCACGCAATGCATGGCAGCATGCCCGCCTTCTATATCATTCTTGGAATATCATGTTGCATATGGCATTATTATCATGTTTGTAAATTTAACTCCTTGCTTTCTGTATGCTTTCTTTCTTTGGGGGATTACTTGATGCAGATCGTGGAGCATACAAGCTCGACGAGAAGACGTACACATCAATATTGAGTGAAACCACCGTTGCTGGGCTCTGGCATGCCAGCTGTTATATGGCCATGAGCCATCAGCTAGCAATCCAGAAATAGGATGAGAGCAGTTTTGAGTCGATGTTTTATATTTTGATGGTATTGAAACGATGAGTCACAGAATGCCACAATGAAACATAAGTTCATTACTATCAAACAGCGTGATGCCATGAATGCCACGCCTAATACCACAAGATGTGCTAATAACGTATTTAATTCATTATAATGAATTGTTGGATTTATTGCATGATGGTGTTATGCTTGTTAGAATACACATTTAATTCTGGCAATGGCATGCCTGAGAAATTGCCCTGAGATTTTAAGCGCCTGAGAAAATGCCCTGAGATTTTAAGCGCCTGAGAAAATGCCCTGAGATTTTAAGCGCCTGAGAAAATGCCCTGAGATTTTCAGCCTGAGAAAAAAAAATCTCAGTGTCCACGTAAAATCTCAGTTTCCACTTAGCCCTGAGATTTCCTGAGATTTCCTGAGAAAAAGCCAATTTTCTCAGGCCAATCTCAGGAAATCTCAGGTCACTTTCTCAGGAAATCTCAGGAAATCTCAGGAAAATCTCAGGAAATCTCAGGAAATCTCAGGAACATCTCAGGAAATCTCAGGAACATCTCAGTTTTTTTCTCAGGAAATCTCAGGAAATCTCAGGAAATCTCAGTTTTCTCAGTAGCGAGTTCCTAGTGTAGTGGGACGATTAGCGTCCCTTTAGACTACACCTCTTTTCCGTGCACGCGGCTGCGTTTTCTTATATGCTCGTTAGCTCTAGGCGAGCATCATAGATGCTTTGTGGGGGGGGGAGGAGAGGTAGGACCTCCTCCACCTCAAGTGCCTCCTATCCGTTCATTAGGAATCGGCTAGAATAGGAAAGTGCCTAGGAATAGATTCGGCTAGTCGCCGATGCTAGAACGTTGTTCATCGCCTTCCACTCTCTTTTACGCTTGGATGTATATGCCTACGTTTAGACCCTTGTGGTTGGTGTTGTACCCCACAGCAGGAGTTCCTCGGCTACGGCGTTGGTCATCGACGACCATTTGGGCGCCATCTTTCAACGACTCCCATATCAGTGCCTACTATTGCCTATGAAACCTGATCGGTCTTCCCCTACCCCTGCCTTCAATGTACAAGGTAACCCTACTGATACCCCTAAGGTTAGGGCTGCCCAGCAACGGGCCAGTGAGCCAATACGTCCTCCCCCTGTCACTATACTTCTACCCTTCCTGCAGCCCCTACCTCTGGTGCTGTACCCCCAAGACGTTCTTTTCCTTCTCATTCGACTAGTAATAATAGCTTAGCAAAATAAGTACTACGTAGTTATTACCCCTCAATGGGCATCTATTTTCTTATCGTGGGCCGATGCTAGGAAGTTCGTTTAGTCGCGTACATATACTGTCCCCAAATATAAGAAGTTTATGTCCTTTGAAGAAACTCAGACCTACCTTTTAACTCATAGTGAATCAGATGTAGGCCTCCATTCTCGTCCTGCTCCTCTTGCTCGCCCTTCGGTAGATAGCCTTGTTTTGGTTACACCACCTCCATCTCCCCCTCGTCCTACGGTGTCATCCTCCTCTAGTGTAGATACTCCTCTCACCTTAGAGTTTGGCTCCCTATCCATTCCTGTTGTTAAAAAGGATTGATTTTACTTGTTTTCCTTTCTTAGGACATTAAAAGTTTTTCCTTTTTTCTTTCCTTGCTTTAAATTAGGGCTTTGTCCTTTTCCTTATTGCAACCTTAATTGTTTTTCCTCAAACTGAACATGGATCTAGTGGGTGGAGAGATGTCACCTATACCTACCACTAATAATTCTAATAATGCCAACAATATAATAATAATAATAATAATAATAATAATAATAATAATAATAATAATAATAATCGTCGTCCCTCTGTCACCCCTCCTACCTTTGAACAACGTATGCATGTTAGATTTAGTGAAGACCCTTCTTTCACCATGATCTTTCATCCTGTTCCTTCTATCCCTGCTTATAACATGGGTCGTAACCCTGCCCCTGTAGGCCCGTCTGGTCGCCCTAGCGCAGTTCCCTTTCCTCCTCCTGCTTCTTGGTCCTACCCTGACACGGCCTACGAGGCTGCCCAGGTTCCTTCCCGCGTAGCAGAGCTAGAAGTTAATAGTGATTTCAGCACCATGCCTTTAGATGACAGAAATTATGATCATTTTGCCAACTCCTCCCTTCGTGAACCATATACTGTTCCCTTCTCCTATGGGCACCAGCCTGAAACGGTGGCCCCTTCTAGACCCCTATCCAAAACCTTTCCTCTTCCTTCTTTCTATCCCTCTGATGTGGCAGTAGTAGACAGTGGTCCTATGGGTAGATCTGATCCTTCCCATCCTCCTAAGCCCCCTGCTCTTCCCCTCTTTGCTAACCTTCCCAAGTTGGATGTCAAGTCTACCCCTCGACAGTTTTTCACTTTTATTATGCTGCTTACCTAGAACACAGAGTCGTGGCAAAATCATAATAGATGGCGTCTCCCTGATGCTGTATTAGTCCCTCACTATCTTACTACCTGTATTACCCCTGAGCTTGCCAACCTCATCCAGTGTGAATCCTTGGCCTCTCATGCCTACCCTAACTCAGTAGCAGGATTGTTTTAGCGGTTAGAGAGCCATTTAGTTCCTCCTCAGTGATGCAGATTGGCAGGATAGATTAGCCTTTGGTACTTTGCAGCAAGGTACTAAACCAGGAATATATGAAAGAACTTGATGCACAGATGGTACGAATTAGGGATGCGCAGAAGTACGTGCTCGTTTCCTTCAAGGCCTCAGTAGACCCTTATTACGTGAGGTAAAACGCCAGTTCTCTGCCTACCGTTTCACTGATCTGCCCCTCAAGCATGTGCGACAGCGTCTATTAAGAGTAGCAGATTTCTTTACCACTCCTCCTCCTACCCATCTCCTCCGTGTTGCTGATTGCATGTATGCTCATGCTCCTTTGTGTACTAGGGTTCATAACCTTGTCCTCACTCCTGAATAAGAATAGGCATATGTAGAAGAATTCGATATTTGCGTTACAGATATATCTGCATTGGATGTGTCTCACATCTCGTGTTATCATTGTCATGAGGTGGGCCATCTTAAGGCGGAGTGCCCCAAGTTCCTTTCTGGTGCTCCCCCTCATCCCGACGCTCGCCCTCCTCGTACCCCTCAGCGTGCTCCTATTCGTCCCACTTCAGGACGCATTCCCTCAGCTACCCCTAGTAGGCTGAATGCTGTGCAGACAGGACCCCCAGGGTTCCCCTATGATAATCAGGCTCCCGCACCCTCTTCGATCCCTCGTGACCCTCCAGCAGTGGCTTTTTCGCCAGGGTCTTCTTCGGGGTTAGTTCCTATGGATTTGGGGGGGGAGGGGGAACAGTAGGCCTGTCAGCCGGGGGTAACCTGGACAGGTCCTTAGATAGTACCCCAGATAAAAAATTTTGCCTGCCTGTTTTTATAACCTCTGTAGGAGCTGAATCTTCCCTACCACTACGTGTGCGTCCTCTTATGTTCTTGAATGGTGGTTTAACCGTTCCCCATACTGTTGTAGACCCTTTCTTGCATGCTGATGAACTCTTGAATGTCTCTGTGTTGGTAGATAGCGGTGCGGCTAGCTCCTTTGTGAGCGAGGCCCTAGTTAGGCGTTTAGGACTAGTCCCTACCCCTCACACCAAACCTGTCACTGTTCATTATGCTGACGGTCGCACCAGTCATTCCCCGGGTACGGTGTCCCTTCCCCTGGTCATACAAGGACGTACTGTCAACCTGACGGCCACTATAGGCCCTATCACTACCGCTGATGTATTACTAGGATTAGATTGGCACCAGGATAATAAGATTACTATTAATTATGATACCATGGTCATTTGGTTTCCAGATAGCTCTTACTGGGTACCGGAACGTCATTATAGATTGGAAAATTTATCCTTGGTAGATATTACTCCTCCTACACCTGTTGATCCTCCTGTAAGACCTATACCTGAAGTATTAATGTCCAATGATGAGTTGCGATCTGAACATGGATATCTATTATGTATGTTCCTTCAGTTAGAAGTACAGGAGATACCTATCCCTAATAATAGTGTGGATATAGATGTAAACACAGTGGATACAATAGGAGTGGGATTTACTGAAAATGAAATAGTAAGATACATGGCTGTGATAGATTCCTCAAAAGTTTTTGAAGAAAAGACTCCTTATCCTCCTCCTCGTTCTGTTTTACACCGTGTAGTTATCAAGGACGGTGCAGTTCCTACGCACTCTCCGATGTATAGAATGGGCCCTACCGAATTAAAGGAACTAAAACAGATTTTAGTGTCGCTATTAGAAGCAGGATTGATAGAGCCTAGTAACTCTCCCTACTCAGCTGGTGTCCTGTTAGTTCCTAAGCCAAATGGCAAGTTTCGCCTAGTTACTGATTATAGGAAGTTGAATGATATTACTGTGAAGTCTAAATACCCTCTACCTCGTATTGATGATATATTTAATAAGGTTATTAAAGGTTCCACTTGTTTCACAGTACTGGATTGTGCGGATGGTTTTTGGCAGTTGCGGATAGCTCCGGAGGATTGCCATAAAACCGCCTTTGCTACCCCTTTTGGTCATTACCAGTTTAGAGTAGCGGCTATGGGACTCTGTAACTCTCCTGCCTCTTTTCAAATGTTAATGAATGAAGTGCTTAGACCTGTTATGGGAAATTCTCACCTTCCCCAAGTGTCCTCTGATTTAAAGGATCCTTCCTTCTCCTCTGTTTCCTTATCTGAGCACGATCGTTCTTGTGCTCAGGCTTACTTAGATGATATCCTTATTTACTCCCCTGATTTTGAAACGCACCTACGTGATTTAAAGAAAGTCTTAGAAATAATGTCTGAAAATTCCTTGTGGGCTCGCCGTGCTAAAGTTCGTTCTGGTAGGAGTGTACCATTTTTAGGACACGTTTTGTCAGATGCCGGGGGGGTCGCTACCGACCCGGATAAAACTAAGTCAATTCAGGAATGGCCAACCCCTACCGACGTTAAAGGTGTACGTAGTTTTCTACTAGGGATTGCCTCTTACTATAGGCGTTTTATCCCGCGTTCAGTTCGCAACTATAGTTAACGAAACTGTGGCTGAACTGTGGTTCAGCCTGCACTGATTAATATCTACAGAGGAAGTAGTTATATTAATCAATAGGTTTACGTTGCTGGTTATGGCTACCAGCACAGAACGCACGAGGCACGTGAGAACCGTCGCCGAAGGTGCGAGGACACAGGTGCAGGGAAAGTGGTGCTACCAAGTGGCAGCGTCCTGCTCGTTATATACTAATTGTGACGCAGTCACATCCAGATGACTGATAGGACAGATCATCTCACAATATTGCTGTCCTTCACTCTGGACCAGCAGATCTCGACTCGTTATCCATAAATAGTCACATCAGTGTCCTGTCGCACAAGTCCTGTCACTATTTGTTACGTCTAATCAATAGCATTGAATAAACCGCAGTGTCGGAGACTAAATGTCCTATCGTACACTGTGACAAGACGTCGTATGCCACGCGTCACTTGAAGAACCACCGTAGAATCACCGAATCCAAGTAGAATGTAGTAGAACAGTATCTTGCTCATATCTCGAGCAATACTCATCAGAATGAACCCGTTTCTGGATTGTAGTAACCGGAAGTAGAATCTCTACAAGCCAAGTAGCTTAGTAGAATAATATTGCTTGCCAGGCAATATTAACTCCAGCCCTTTCTTCTCTTTTAGAGCTTGGACGTAACAGCAATATTAACTCCAGCCCTTTCTTTCTTTTAGAGCTGTTAGGCTTGGCAACACATATATATATATTAAAAATATAATTACTTACAGCAGAGTGAAATCACTCAAACCAAAGCAAACGCCCAGCTATAAACCTATATACAGAGCCATGTCAAAGCTCTATACTACGATAAGACCAATGGAAACGCCTAACGGGAGGAACCTAATAGCCCTGCTGCACCGCAAAATCAGCCCGCGTACGGCGGAGCATGATGTCAGCCATGGCCCGAGTCAGCGCCACCGACAAGCGCTGACGCCAATATGACGTCCAGGTCCGCGCCGACCATGGGGCCCGCTGGCCCTCCAGGTCCAGCCGATCCTCCCGGAGCCGGCAACACTCCTTGAAGAAGGCGGAGGTCAGGGGCCCCATGGCCCCAAACTCCTCCAGGACAAAGGGCACCACACGATGGTGCCCGACGTCGCCGTAGGCCAGGAGCTTGGCCCGCTCCGCCCGGTCCGCCGTGTAACCTGCCGTGAGGGAGGCCCCAGCCACGTGGCTAAGAGCCAAGGGCCGCGCCACCGAAACGTCAATAAGCAGATGCCGGCCACCCCCCTCAAAGTCCAGCACCACGATGTCAGGCCGGTGGTTGGGGGAATAGAAGGCAGCGCCATCCGCATCCTCGGACCGGATGTTCGCGTGGGGGAAAACCGACCGAATCATGGCGAGCACCACCGTCAGGAGGACAGTGTGCAAATACAAATACCAATTCTGATTCTGTTGGCCCCCCATGCAGGCAAGGTAGTGAGTCCCCGTGGGTCCACATATATATATTAAAAATATAATTACTTACAGCAGAGTGAAATCACTCAAACCAAAGCAAACGCCCAGCTATAAACCTATATACAGAGCCATGTCAAAGCTCTATACTACGATAAGACCAATGGAAACGCCTAACGGGAGGAACCTAATAGCCCTGCTGCACCGCAAAATCAGCCCGCGTACGGCGGAGCATGATGTCCGCCATGGCCCGAGTCAGCGCCACCGACAAGCGCTGACGCCAATATGACGTCCAGGTCCGCGCCGACCATGGGGCCCGCTGGCCCTCCAGGTCCAGCCGGTCCTCCCGGAGCCGGCAACACTCCTTGAAGAAGGCGGAGGTCAGGGGCCCCATGGCCCCAAACTCCTCCAGGACAAAGGGCACCACACGATGGTGCCCGACGTCGCCGTAGGCCAGGAGCTTGGCCCGCTCCGCCCGGTCCGCCGTGTAACCTGCCGTGAGGGAGGCCCCAGCCACGTGGCTAAGAGCCAAGGGCCGCGCCACCGAAACGTCAATAAGCAGATGCCGGCCACCCCCTCAAAGTCCAGCACCACGATGTCAGGCCGGTGGTTGGGGGAATAGAAGGCAGCGCCATCCGCATCCTCGGACCGGATGTTCGCGTGGGGGAAAACCGACCGAATCATGGCGAGCACCACCGTCAGGAGGACAGTGTGCAAATACAAATACCAATTCTGATTCTGTTGGCCCCCCATGCAGGCAAGGTAGTGAGTCCCCGTGGGATCCAGCGGCTGCCCACAGCTACCACAAGGCCGCCCGGCCGGAACAAGAGGCTGCGGGGCAAATAGCTGGTGCCGGAGCGCCACCGAGTAGTGGCTGGGAGCCAAGGCGAATGGGGGGGCCATGGGAAGAGCACGAAGGTACGCCGAGCCCACACTCCGCAAGGAAAGCGAGAACAGCCACGCACGTCCCTGGGCGTTGAGGTCCGCGAAAAGAGCAATCCAATCAGCCGTGTGCAGAATACCCGCGTAGGTTTTCTGGTGTTTATCGATGACGCGAGCAGGGAATGCGGCGGGAGATTGAACGGAGGCGACCGAGGGAGTGCCGCGAGGGAGGTGGCGCTGTACCGCCTGAGCGGCACGGACGGGAGAACAGGCCTGCTGGATCTCAGCATAGGCCTCCTGGATGGCGGTGACGAAGGGCAAAGGGCTGCTGGGGTCCAGGAGGTCAGGCGCTGCCGTTGCCAAAAGGGGCAGGAGCCGGCAGCTTTCCGCCCACGACTGAGCGACGGAGCCCAAAAAGGCTGCTGGGGCCAGCCGGGCGGCACGAGTCAGACCGCAGCCACCCATCCGTGCAGGCAGGGAGGCAATGCGAATAGCATGTGGCGGGAGGTCGGGGCCCGGGACCAGCTGCGCCAAGGCCGACTGGATGCGTTCGTCGTGGCCCTCGGCGGCCAGCCGGACCTGAGACGGAAGAGCGCCCCGGAGCCAGTGAACGACGCGAGGGTGAGCGCAAAACCACAGAAGCAGACCCTTGGTCTGCGAATCATGAAGGCGCGCAATCAAGGGCAGTACCTCAGTGCGTGCCTCGAGGGCGGCCCGCAGAGCATCGATGACAAACGCGGGGTCGCCAACCGGAACGCCGAGGACATCCAACCCATGGAGGCGCTCGTCCCGGCCCAAGAGCTGGGGCGGAAAGCCGGAGCAATCACCTTGGGGCGAGTACACCGCGCACTTGGCAAGGGTCAACTGGAGGTTGATGTCGGCCACCGCGGTCTGCAGTGCCAGCAGAGCCGCGGTGGTGTCCGGCACAGGGCCCAGCAGGTAGATATCATCCAAGTAGGCCTGAATAGCGACCGCCGGGTGGGCAGCATGGACCGCTTGGAGGCAACCCTGGAGGGGGCGGCAAAGTACAGGGGTCCCAGGGGGTCCCCTTGCTGGGTGCCCGACCGCGACAGCAGGCCGCCGCGAGTGCCGTCCTCCATGATGTGAACCAGTTGGCCGGGCTGGCCGTAGCACACGGCTGTCCAAGCGTACAAGTCCTCGAAGGACTCCATGACGGCCGCAAACATGCTGGCGCGGGACAGACTGTTGAACGCGTTGTGGCAGTCGACCTTGACGACAGCGTGGGTGGGGTGGGCCTCGAGGTAGGCCTGCACCGAATGGATGAGGATATCCGCCCCGCCTGGAGTCGTCACCCCCAGCTGGGCCGCCACCGAGGTCTCACCCGCTGCGAGGGGCGGGCAGAAAAAGGCACGGAGCTCGGGCGCCTTTTGGCGGCAGATCACTTTGCCCACGAGCTTGCGGAGCACCTCACCGCAGGCGATCGGGCGCACCTTGCCCTCGGGGGGGGCAAGACACCCTTGAGCAGAGCGAGGAGGCGAGCGCCCGCTAACCACTCGCGCGCAGCGGGAGGAACGCGACCAGCCGCCAGGTCAATGAGGGTGTCAAAGAGAATGTCCTCGCCCCCATGCCCCACCAGGACCTCCAAGTGCTCGTAGCGCCAGCCCGACGGCCCGGTAGAGGAAGCCCGCGGGACCTCACGCATCACCTCCAGGAAGCAGTCGCGGTCCAGCCGGAGGGGGGCCGGCAGGGGGTCCGGCACGGGCAGCTGGAATCCGGGCTCCGCAGGGTGAAGAGCCTCCAAGGCCGCCAGGGTAGCCGCATTGGCGGGGGCGAGCTTGGCCATTTCCAAGCGGGTCATGGCCCGGCTGAGCTGCCCCTCGCGGACGAGGCGGATGACGTCGGCGGCCACCCGCTCGAAGTTGACCTCCCCCGACAGCCGGGCCGTGCGCGGGGGCGGCACGCCAAACAGCCCCTCCCAGTCCCCCTGCAGAAAGCGTCGGCAACGGGCAATAACCGCACCCTGGAGGCCGCGCACACCACGCCCGAGAGGGGTGAGGAGCAGGCGGGGGTCACCATGTGCAGTTTAAAGCCCAGCGGGTCGTCCGGAGCGGCGTGCATGCGCCGGAGAGAAACGATTGCACATTGCGCGAAAAGGCTACGCGCGCGGTGGGGAGGTCGGTCAGGGTAGACGTCGGGTTGATGGCGCATGCATCCCAGGGGACCGTGTCAAGCCAACGCCAACTGGCCGAGTAGTCGGGCGGCGGGGGCTGGGAGCCGGGGGGAGCCGAGGCGGGAGGGGGGAGGGGGCCGGGACTGCTGGCCGGTTGAGGGGCCGTTGAGCAACACAGGCGCGCGCGTGCTGAGCGCGCCCGTGAATGGAGTACACCCGCTGGCAGTGAGCTTCCGGGCACCGGTAACAGCTCATGGCCTGCAGATCCGCCGCGCCGAGATCGGGGTGCACAGCGCGAAGGTGCTGGCAGAGGAGGTTACGGTTGTGGAACACACCCGCACACGGGGACCCCGTGGGAAGCAGCACGGCACACCGGTGAAGGCCGTCGGCGGGCGCTGAGTGGCGGGGAGCGGCGCCAGCAAAGGCAGGACGTGGGGCCTGCGGCGTCTCCCCAGCCGGGCCGGCAGGCGCGCGCACCACGACCCGACCAGCGCCCGGCAGGCCCGCCGGGGCCACGGAGGAGGCAGTGCCCACCGGGGAGACCCCCAGCGGAGGGGGATCGAGAACGCCGGCGCCCCTCCCAGGGGGACTCGCCAGCGCGCCCGCGACCACCCCAGGCCCCGGCAACGAGGCCGGGGGCGGAGGCCGAGGGGTCGGGGAGGCAGCTGGCCCCGGGGCCCGGTGGGGACCCGGCAGGGGACCCAGCGAGACCGGGGGCGGGCCGAGAGGAAGCGCAGTCCCAGGGGGCGGCACAACAGCCCGGCACAACGGGCAGCGCGGCACGGAGTGGAGCAAGCTGCGCGCGATGCACGCTTGATGGAATGTGTGGCCGCACGCGGGCAGGCGACACAAGCCATCCCCCGGCCGGAAGGGCTCAAGGCAGATGGCACAGGAGCCCGACTCGGGGTCGTCCCCCTCCAGAAGGGACCGGACATGAGGGGGGGGCGGGTCCCAGCCGGCCTCCCAGCAACCCGGGAGGGCGGCAATCTGGGCGCGCGAGAGGATGCCGACCGGTTGGTCAGCCGCGGGGTGCCATTCGTGCGGGATGCCTGCCAACTCCAGGATGTCGTGGAGGAAGGCAGAAACAGGCGTCCCCGCGGTTAGGGGCTGGGCGCGCCCGGCCGAGTCCACCAAGATGGCCTGGCCGCCCTGAACCGCGATGGGGGCCCCGAACTCCACACGCAGCATGGCGGCCTGCGCCAGGCTGAGGGAGGTGATGAGAAAGCCCCCACTGGCAACCGGGCCGGGAGGCGGGGCCTGGGCGTCCAAGAAGAGGCGAAGCTGCCGCGGGGACATGAGGCCCAGGTCGGCGCCGCCCGCGAGGTAGGCCGCCCGCACCGAGACCTGTGCGTCTCGAGCCACCGCCGTGACGAACTCGACCACCGCCTGACCCACCCGCTCGTCCAGGGAAAGCAGCTCTTCCTGCCGGGCGGCCGGGAGATGCCACGGCAGCCGGCAGCCGGCGTGATATCCTTCCAAGACATACCCCCAAAGAGTCGAGGCCGTCACCGGGGGGGCGGCGGAAAGAAATGTCGCCCGCACCTGCGCAACTAGGGCCAGGAAGGCCGGGGGCCTAGGGAGCGAGGGGAAGGCGGCCTGGAGCCCGACCGCGTCCAGCAACAAAGGGCAGTACGCCCAAGAAGTGTATATATAGAAACAACATGCATAGCACTTGACATCCCTCCCAGCTCTCTGTAGTCTCTGCTCGGGATTAATCAAGCACCAGATCACAACACATCTCAGCCATGACGAATTACAATGAATTCCCTATCCACTGGAAGTAGAAAGCCAAGTGTTTGGAATAGCAGCTTGTGGCTAACCAGAATAATGACCAAAATGGAATCACCACCATAATGGCTCCTGATTGGAACCCCACAAGTTACCCACAAGACCTTATCAGGTAGACATTGATAGTTATCAGAACTGGCGCCCACCATGGACTGAGAAATAGCACATCACAAAATATATTAAGCACATGACAAACTACCTTCCTCTGTCTGGGACAAAACTAGGGGGACCTGTCGCCACCTCACCAGCAAGGTTGATGGGCCAGCCAATCCGGGAAAATCCGCCTAAGCAGCCCCAGGGAATCGAACCCTGCCCTATAAAATCCCTTTGGTTGAGACAAACCTCAAACTGAGGACAAACCCCCAACCAACATCATGCTCCATGACTGAGCATTACATAGAATACAGTATTATACACATATGTACACAGAGCATTACTGCCCTCAGAGCATCACAGCTCTCAGCATAACAGAGCCCAGCTCTATGTTAGCTCTTCTCACCCAATCAGTCACCAAACTCAAAGCTCCAACTGGAATTGCTCAACTCACACAGAGGAGCTCATCAGCTTGTAAAGAAGCTTATATTGCTCAGCAGACTTGTGAGGTAACTTGGTCAAGGCATCAGCAGGATTCTCAGAACCTGGAAGATGTTGAATATCCACCAGACCTGCCAACTCCTTCAACAGGAGATAATCCAGATCTCTGCTCCTGGCCAACTGCTTGTGCACAAACTGGACCATGCCCATGTTATCTGAAAGGATCAAGGTTTCCATCTGAAGAGTATGAGGAGTCACTGAAGCCATAGCTAGCAACAGCTCCTTGATGTACAAACTGGACTGAATCCCTTCACAAATGGCTCTGCACTCAGAGACATCTGAACTCACAGCAACCCTTCTTTGAAGACGACTGTACCAGGCCACAAGACTAGGCCTATGTTGCTGAAGCACAAACAAGCCAGCTGACCTGCCTCTGACCTTAGAAACTTGCCTGCTATCCATGGAGCTATCAACATAGATATCCAAGGAAAATGGCAAAGACAAATCAATCCCAGCTAAAGTAATACCAGGAGACTTGTTAACATGTGCAATAATCTGGGAAGGCTCCTCCAGAATTAGCACATCATCAGGGGATCTGCTATGGACCATCATGTCAGGCCCACAAATGCTGCCATACCAGGCCAACTTGCCTTTCAGCTCAGGTGCAATGGATGACGTCATGACCTCTGGAACAGATTGAAGAATGGTACTCTTGTAGTCATTGCCCGCCTGCAGCTTAATCAGCCACTGACTCCCCTCCTGAACCAATGTAGCCTGCATTCCACAGAACGTGACAGCCTCTCCAGGCTTCTGCCACAATTCTTTTCCCAAAGGAAATGCATCATTAATGATGGGCACAAACTGACTCAACCACTTAGTGGGAGCAATCAAGTGCAAGTCATCACCATGCAGGCTAGCATACACAGGTAAATCATGCCACCTACCCAGCAATAAACATGGGTCCACAGATGACACCTTCAACCCACAGTGTTTAGTCAAGAAGTCTTCCAAGGTGAGCCTCCAAATGATGGGACTGGACCTGAGACCTTCTAGACCCTTCAGAATCAGCAGGTAGCTAGACTGGAGCTCTGCCTGCCAGGCTACAGGAACTGGCACATGAAATGGAGTTTCACAATGCCACACCTGCTGAGCCACACTGGGATCACCCTTCAGAAATGCTCTCTTGAAATCTAGCAGAACTGAAGACATATCAGCACCCTGGTTCAGCATACCGACATACAGGCACAATAAAATACGCCATGTATCATGTAGCATCCCAGGTGTATACAACTCCTCGCCCAGAAGATCCCCAGTACCACGGTATTCATTGAGAACTGGACGCACATGGGGAACAGACACCCCCTCCACCTCCTTCCGCTTGATGACGAATCTGAGCTTCAACCGTGTACTGTATGGGGGAACTTCATTCACAGGCTGACAGCAGTCAAACTGCAACCACTCCTCTAGAGCCTTGGCAAATGCTAGCCTCCAGGCCTCAAACATTAGAGGAGAACTCATTTCCTGGACAAGCTGATCATAGCTAAGAGGAGAATGAGCAGCCAGTGATCTCTTAGTAATACCAATACTGCTAGGGTGTAGAGCAGCTGGCATAACAAGACTGGAAGCCACAGGAATCTGATTCTCAGGCCACTGCACATTCTTGATCGCTTTCACAGAATTAAATACACTGGCAAGGGAGGTTTTAAAATTGACCAAGGGTATGCTACCCCAGCCAAACTTTCTCAGCTTATCAGATGCCACAACAATTCTAGGAGAGCTCAGAAAATTTTGACCCAAGATGATAGGGCCATCATAATCTTCAAGCACAAGAAATGTGACATCCTCACCCATGAAGGGTACCAGCACCTCTCCCAATACCATAATGTGTGTCCTGCCACTAAAGTCAGACACCCAAGCACAACTAGGCGAAAGCACCTGCCGTTGACCTGTATGTTGAGATCCCATAACAGAAACCTCAGCATTGGTATCTACCTCTAGGACAGCATCCTCGGACTCCTCCAACTGGCTGAGCTTGGACACCCGAGGTCCTTGCTTGGCTTTTTGCATAGCCAGCACCACATCTTTCAGGCCCACACCTCTATGCTTAGTGAGGCTAGAGGGGACCACATCTGCCTGTCCTAAGGATGGAAAGTTAACCGATCCAGGGGTCTGGCCAGGACTTACCCGGGGATTACTTCCAGCTTGAACGTGATGATCAGGGATGACGTCATGACCAACTGGCAAGGTTGTCACATCAGGAGCTACTGCCTCTGCTTCAGCACCCCTTAGACGTACATATGACCACGACAGACGGTGCACATTCTGGGGAGGATCCTCCATCTTCACCCAGCACTTGTGCCCAGCTAGTTCCACCCTGGTCACTACTCCAGGGTGCCAGCTACCACGCTTGCCTGCAAGCTTGGGCTCTTTCCACACAATTACCCTCTGGCCAACAACAGGTTTCAGAACACTCCAGCCCTTGTCTTTCTGCCTCAACTTGGCAAACTTGAACATAAGGCTATCTTTCCAGGCTTGCTCAACCTCAGTAGGGAGCTCCCGAAGATGCAATGATAATGGAGTCACAGGGACCTCTCCAACATACATGGATGCCCTGACATTCAATCTGTCCTCAACTGACCTTAACCAGGCCGTCTTGATAATAGCTGGAACCAATCTTGGAATCTTCTTCTCCGTCAGCAGAATAGTCTTGAGTTCTCTGATTGTCCTCTCCACCACGCCTTGACTGCCATGGGACTCCCTGTGTACAACAAATAACTCAGGGAGGTCTTCATTCCCCATGCAGCACTCAAATTCTAAATCACACTGCAGCTGGATCACTGGTTTCATTCTGGATCTGATAGCCTGGAGCCCAGCCACCAAACATGGCTTAGACTTGTCTTGCAACAGCTCCAGCACCTTGTACTTGGTATATCTGTCAACACCAACCAACAAAATCAGTTTCCTGATTTCTTGGATATCACATTGTACATATCCAGGCTGCAACACAGGTTGTCTGACATGAGACTTCTTAGGCTTGGGAGCAACCAGCCTACAGGAACAAGCCTCAGCAACCTGTTTTACTGCATTAAACAAAGATGTCCCTCCCAGCCTCCTTGCAAACTGGAGTGCCTGGGCAGCATGACCAAACATGTGATGCAATCTCAATGCAATGTTTGACACAAGAGACATTTTATTAAATACAGGTGAGGTGCTGGAACAGCACGCTCACTTACAACCATGCTCCCCATTGCATCATTCAGGCCATCAGCCTCACCCTCCTCCTCTAGAGGAGCTTCCTGCCCTAAGGCAGGACTTCCACGCTCCAACATTGAAGGAGTACGCAAACTACCTCCAAGAGCCATGTGGGAACGTTGTTGCCTTGTGGTAACTGCTTTCACCATGGTGACGTGGGAAGACCCAGTCACTACCCCATTGTGTTCTTCCTCCATGGATGCACCCTCAACCTGTGCAGGGGGACTCTCAACCTTAAGTGGGAGACTCTCAACCTGTGCAGGGAGCAAATCAACTTCATCCAGAGTAATGGGGGGGTCACTCTTAGCCCCCTCCCTGGCGGACCCTAGCAAGCCCAGGGAAGGCTGAGCCCGTCAGGTTGGGTTGTTATACCCACCTTGGCCCCTTTGCTTACGCCAGCTAGGGCAGTCCTTACGGATGTGGCCCTGCTGGTGACAGAAATAACATGTGATACGAGGTGTCCCCACCCCAGGTGGTCCCCGCTGGGACCCCACCCTGTTGAAATCAAATCTGGGACGCTGAGCCGCTGGCTGCTCCTGGGAAGGACCTCCACGACGCTTGAAGCCACTGAAGCCCTTGGCCTGGAAGCCCCCCCGCTTGGAAGGCCCTGACCTTGGTGGACCATAACCGTTGGAGGGCTGCCCCCCCATTGGTTGCCCTTGACCTTGGGAACACTGCCCCCTGCTGCAGCTGCCATATCCACCTTATCCTTCTCCTTCTGCTTCTCCCTGGCCTTGTCTGCCTCCTTCTTGCCTCCCACATACTTGCCCCTGAAATAATCCTTGATCTTGGCCACCATAGCAGCCCAGGTGGTGCATGTACGCATGTGCACCTGCAGGTTATCCAAGGTGACCTCATCCAATCCCAGGCTACCTAGGAAATCATCCATGGCAATCTCATCTGACACTACATACCCCTTGCCAGCACAATTGTGCCTGAGCTCCTGAAAATCCTCAAATGCCTGCAGAATCAGACCCTCAGCCTTGAAATCAATGTACTCCTTCTTCCAAAAGGAGCCATCACTAGCCCTCTTATCATCTAGGAACACCTCAAACTCAGCTATAAAAACCTCCCAGGAATCTCCATCCTCAAACTTGTCATTTACATACTTCTGCACCCTCTTGGGACACTTAAGAAGGTACTGTGACATACACAGCACCTGCAGAGGATTGTTACCATTATATAAGCCCTTATATCCCTTAAGGTGCCTAATGGTAATATCCTTATCCTTAACAGTCCAGTGCTCCTTGAGACTGGGAAGCTGGTTAAGAATAGCAAAGCCCTCCTGGGCCTTGGCTCTGCGGGGCTGCTCTGCTGCTGCTGGGCGATTAAAATTCTGATTAAAATTCTGACCCCGCAGCATTTGTTCGCCGCGTATCTCGCCGTCTTCCAAACCCTGCATGGTCGCTGCGAATGCCGATGACAACTGTCGATGCCGATGCCGATGCTGAAGAAAGAATACTGCTGGGGAATTAATAAATTAATCCCTTAAGCTCTGGAACCACGAAAAAAATTTTCCTGAATTAATTCTCTGTTAATTATAACAGAAAATTTAATCCAGCCGCATATCGTCGCGCGGAAACTGCAATACGTTATCCAAAATCTGCTGCACAATACTCGGATATAAATCAGGAAGCCCCTCGCTGTTTTCACCTGGCTCCTCAGCGTTTGATTGCCGCTGAATCGAAGCAGCGACGTTTATGATACCGTTGACTGACGACGCCCACCCGTTGTTGCTAACCGGAACTGCGACAGTCGGAAGAGTCGCCGAAATTCCAGACCACGCTGTCGCCAACGCCAGAACACCCAAGCCGTAGGTGCGAAGCGCCGAAATTACTTGAGCTTGCTCGTCTGATCCCGACGCTGCAAGCCTTCGGAAAATATGGGAATTTTCCGACAGGATTTCCAAATCTTGAGTAAGGTCGTCGACGAACTGATGCAGATCGTTAGAAACTGGCGGCCGGCTGACGAGCGCTTGAGACAGCGAAGGTTGAACAGCACGCGAATGCAGCGCAGCAGTTGACGCCGTACGTTGAACGTTGAAATTAAAGCCTGAAGACGATGGAGCCGACGCACGCTCGGGAGATGGCTCACGATATTCACGCGTGTTTCCCATATAATGGAAAAACACCGTAAAAATTGCCGACACCAGAAATCAATGCCGTAATCAGTAGATTACGAACTCGCTTGTAATTCGAGTTAACGAAACTGTGGCTGAACTGTGGTTCAGCCTGCACTGATTAATATCTACAGAGGAAGTAGTTATATTAATCAATAGGTTTACGTTGCTGGTTATGGCTACCAGCACAGAACGCACGAGGCACGTGAGAACCGTCGCCGAAGGTGCGAGGACACAGGTGCAGGGAAAGTGGTGCTACCAAGTGGCAGCGTCCTGCTCGTTATATACTAATTGTGACGCAGTCACATCCAGATGACTGATAGGACAGATCATCTCACAATATTGCTGTCCTTCACTCTGGACCAGCAGATCTCGACTCGTTATCCATAAATAGTCACATCAGTGTCCTGTCGCACAAGTCCTGTCACTATTTGTTACGTCTAATCAATAGCATTGAATAAACCGCAGTGTCGGAGACTAAATGTCCTATCGTACACTGTGACAAGACGTCGTATGCCACGCGTCACTTGAAGAACCACCGTAGAATCACCGAATCCAAGTAGAATGTAGTAGAACAGTATCTTGCTCATATCTCGAGCAATACTCATCAGAATGAACCCGTTTCTGGATTGTAGTAACCGGAAGTAGAATCTCTACAAGCCAAGTAGCTTAGTAGAATAATATTGCTTGCCAGGCAATATTAACTACTATAGCAGCCCCTATTAATCATTTATTAAAGAAGGATATCCCCTTTGTCTGGAGTAGTGAATGTCAGTCGGCTTTTCAATGTCTAAAATCCCTACTCCTCTCTCCTCCCGTACTCATCCTACCGGATACTACTAAACCCTTTGTGGTAGCTACAGACGCCTTTGTGGTAGCTATAGGGGGCGTCCTTCTCCAGGATCAGGGTCAGGGCTTACAGCCAATTGAGTATATCTCTAGGACAATGCTCCCTGCGGAGCGTAACTATCCCGTACACCAGCAGGAACTCTTAGCGGTGGTGTATTGTTGCCACGCGTGGCAGCACTTTCTTAAAGGTGCTCAATTTGATGTCTGCCTGAATGAACCCTGTGAGATAGATCCTTATAGATTAGTTATCCAAACGGATCACCGTCCCCTTACCCATCTTCTCTCCCAACCCAACCTTACCCCTCGTCAAGCGCGCTGGATGGAGTTTTTATCACAGTTTTCCCCTTTTAAACTTCAGTATGTTCAGGGTGTAGATAACATAGTACCAGATGCACTCTCCCGTCGCGCAGATTACTCCTTTTTCGAGGACCTGGATGTTCTCAATACTACTCTAGTTCCTACTACTATGGGTGTAACCCCTTATGGTGAAATACCTGATGATGAATCCTATGCCTATCTCTTTCATACTGCTGTTCGCATGCCTGATCTCCTTTCTCACGTAGGACTCTCTCTCCCGTGTGAGGCCCTTCCTGTGGTCTCGGTGGGGGGGGAGGGGAAAAATAAAATTTCCATACCGCTTAGCCATATAGCGACTAGGTCAGGAAAGTCTTATGATAACATAGTCCCTCTAGGACCTCCCCTTCTCTTTGGCAAGGCGGTAGGAGACCTCTTTAATTAAACCTGTTCTGGATACCTCTGTAGCGATGCCTACCTCTGATCTTGAACGCCTTATTAGTAGATTTACGGCCACTGAGCCGGAAGCATTAGCTGCCATTGCAGCCCTTCCCCAACAATTAGGCAAGCACCCTTGTAAATTTGTAGGTGGGTTTTTATATGTGCAAATAGCAGATTCTCCCCCTCAATGGCGCCTGTATGTCCCTCCTATCTGTCGCTCCTCCTTGCTCTTTGAGTTGCATGACTTAGCTGCTCATCAGGGTGGTAAACGGGTACGGGACCTAGTAGCCCGCTCTTACTACTGGAGGTGTTCCCCTGGCTTCCGGGCGAGGGCGAGGCAGATATAGATGACAACCCCTGTGACCTCCTACGGGCGGTCCAGTTCATGGAGATCGCGGACCAGACAGCGGGAGTAGCATTTGGCGACCCTTCCCCTACGGACGCACCAGTCGAGGCACAGTACACGCCAGAGTATTCGGCCTCCCCTGCAGCGTCCTCCTCCTCAGTGTCGGCTCCTTCCCCTGTCCCGTCTTCACCACGGTCGACCCGGCGCGCGTCGGTGGAGCCTACCCCTTTGGGCTCGGATCGTGAGCCTGATCCTCTCTCGTCGACTGTTTTTGCGATGCAGGCACAGATCCAGTCCCTGACCGCGGCTTTCGGGGCCTTCATGGCGGCCCAGGCGCATGCTCCAGCCACGCCAGGTGGGGTGTCTGTTGTATCTGTGCCCCCTTCCCCTTCGGTTGCCTCGGCGCCTACGGTTTCGCCGCGCTGTGCGAGCCCTCGGTAGCTGCGGTTTCTTCTGTTGCTGCGGCTCCTACGCCTCCGGCTGTCTCTGCGCCTGCTACCGACGTACCTGCGCCTCTGCGCGAGTCTTCCGCCCCAGCGGCCGCGCCCGCCGTCGTCGCTTCCGGGCAGTCCACCGCGCCAGCACCGCCCTCGCGGGGTTTCTTCAGCGACCCGGGCGGTCTTCCCAGGCTTTGGGAGGGTGGTCCTCCGCAGAGGATTCAGGTGCCCGACTGGAGCTTGGATGGTAACCAGTCGTATGCCGGATTGCCTGTCCCTACGGGCCCTGTTTTCAACATGTGGCCTGGGGGTGCGCCGCCACCGGAGACCGGAGCGCTAGCTGCGGTGGCGGGTCCGTCGCGACCCCCTCCGGCAGCGGGTCCGACGCGACCTCCTGTTGTACCGGCGCCGTCTGCGTCTGTGCCGGTTCCTACCCCTGCTTCGGCCCCTGTCCAATTCGGCCCCGCGGTCTTTGGCTGCGGTTGTTCGGGCCAGCGGCTCTGATCCCCGCGCCACCCGCGTGTTACGTCGCGTAACAATTCGTTGTAGTTACGGACGTAAATTAGGTCTTTTGCCTCGGTTGTCCCTAGGTTTACGTGTAGCTCCTACCGGGACACTATTGTCCTCGTAACAGTACTGTGGTACATTGGGTGCCTCTGGGCGCCGCGCCGCGTACTTTACTAGTGGTCCTGATCCTTTGGTAGAATGTAGTGGACCAGCGTGCATCTGTAGATGTAGTGGACCAGCGTGCATCTGTATGCGAGGGCCATGTCGGCCCGAGCGTGTTGGACCGTTGGTGACCATTTATGCACGTTCTACCCTTCGTGTGTGCACTCGGCGTGTGTTAAATGAATTAACACATATAGGCTTGGGTCACGGCAGTGTAGTGTGTTTCCTTCCTCTATTCCTGGAGTAAACGGGTTTTGGTAAATGGTTGTATGGCGTATTACAGTAACACATACGTTAATGCATTGAGATCAGCTCCGTCACGTTCGTCTTTCGCTAGGGGTTTGAGTAGAGGAGGCCTGACCAGTTTAGGTAGCATCAGGCCCATTAGAGGTAGAGGTGGCGGTAGAAAGTCAGGACGTAACAATGGTTCCGGAGGAACTTTCGTAGGTAGAGAACGAGACGACGGTCCTTTGTCACATACGCCTTTGCAAGAACCCTTCCGCGTCCAGGGATACGAAGACGACACTTTCTTGACAGGTAATGGGCGGGTCGCCTTCAAGCTGGGAGAGTAGTGCTGCCCGGTTCGGGACACGCTCTGCCTAGATGCTAGACCTGCTCGCAGCGGATAAACCCTTTCGTAGATAGCCTGTCTTTCGCCTTGTTTTCCTGCTTACGGTTGCTTCCTGTCATAGATAGGGGATTATTACTGTTCGGAGAGCGTGAGACGATTAGCGTCGCAGTACCTACACCTTTTTCCTTGTGCTGCTGTTTTATTAGACGGCCGCACCCGCAGAGATACGGGTCGCTGTTTTAGGACGAGCGCTGGACTATTCGGTCGCTGATTTAGGACGAGCGCTGGACAATTCCGCCCTCATGCTGCTTTCGGTGATCCAGATCGCCCAGATAAGTCGCCTACCCCTTCTTCTAGCGTGACGTCACAAGACCCACCAGGTGCGTTACCATGAGCCAACGTCGTGTTTTTACTGCGCCTTCCCATTCATCCAGTGACAATAGCTTAGCTAAATATTACGTAGTTATTACCCCTCAATGGTCAGCCATTTTCCTCTCTTGGTCAGATGCTAGGAAGATAGTGCAAAATCGTACATATAATGTAATTAGGTATAAGAAATTTGTTACCTTCGAGGAAGCCCAACAATTCCTTATAGACCATAGTGTATCAGATTAGGCCTACACGTACGTTCTACTCCTCATGGTCGCCCTCCTGTAGAAGCTCTAGATTTTGCTACCCCTCCTTCGTCTCCCCCTAAGCGGGCTGCATCCTCATCTAGCTTAGATACTCCTCTCACCTTAGAATTCGGTTCCCTATATCCATTACTGTTGTTAAAAAGGATTGATTTAAATTGTTTCCTTCTTTTAAGACATTAAAAGCTTTTTCTTTTCTTTCCTTGCCTTAAATTAGGCCTTGTCCTTTATCCTTGTTGCTTTCAGTTAGATCCTAATCATTTACTTAATTAAAAATGGATCCAGTGGGTGGTAATATGTCGCCTATACCTACCAACACTCCTACTATGAATAATAATAATAATAATACTAACAACCATAACAACAATCGTGGTAACCGACGGGACTCACTTGAAACGGTGCACCATCTCACTCCTCAAGGTAATCTTCGTACCTCACCTCCTTCTCCTGTTACTGGTGGTCGCCGTCGTCCCTCACTTACCCCTCCTACCTATGAACAACGTGTCAGATTTAGTGATGACCCTCCCTTACCCTGAACCAGGCCCCTGCCCCTCCTGCAACCTTGGCTCAACCCTCCAGCAGGTCCTCACTAACTAACAATGTTTCTAGGCCTCCTTCCCACCCTGTGCCTTCCATGCCTGCTTTAACACGGGTCGTGCCTCTGCCCCTGTCGGCCCTTCTGGGCGCCCTAGTGCAGTTCCCTTTTACCCACCTGCTTCCTGGTCCTACCCTGAGACGGCCTATGAGGCAGCCCAGGTCCCTACCCGTGTGGCTGATTTAGAAGTTAATAGTGATTTCAGCACCATGCCCTAGATGACAGAAATTATGATCATTTTGCCTATTCCTCTCTTCGTGAGCAATATACTGTCCCCTTCTCTTATGGGCACCAGCCTGAAACGGTGGCCCCTTCTAGACCCCTACCCAAGACTTTTCCTCTTCCTTCCTTCTATCCCGCTTATGTAGCAGTGGAAGATAGTGGCCCTATGGGAAAAACTGACTCTTCTAATCCCCCTAAGCCCCCTGCTCTTCCCCTCTTTGCTAACCTTCCCAAGCTGGATGTCAAGTCTACCCCTCAACAGTTTTTCACCTTTATTATGTTGCTTACCCAGAACACAGAGTCGTGGCAGAATCATAATAGATGGCGTCTCTCTGATGCTGTATTAGTTCCTCACTATCTTACAACCTGCATTACTCCTGAGCTTGCTAACCTCATTCAGTGTGAGTCTTTGGCCTCTCATGCCTACCCTAACTCTGTAGCAGAATTGTTTAAGCGTTTAGAGAACCATTTAGTCCCTCCTGATTCAGATTGGCAGGATAGATTAGCCTTTGGTACCTTGCAGCAGGGTACTAAATCATTTAAGGAGTATATGAAAGAGTTTGATGCTCAGATGGTACGAATTAGGGATTTGTCGGGTGCAGAAGTACGTGCTCGCTTCCTCCAAGGCCTCAGTAGACCTTATTACGTGAAGTCAAGCGCCAGTTCTCTGCCTACCGTTTTACTGATCTGCCCCTCAAGCATGTGCGCCAGCATCTCTTGCGAGTAGCAGATTTCTTCACCACTCCTTCTCTTCCTACCCGTTCCCGTATTAATAATATTATCCTTACCCCTGAGGAGGAGAACTCCTATGTAGAAGAATTAGATATCTGCGTTGCTGACCTTTCAGCTCTTGATGTCTCTCATATCACATGCTATCATTGTAAGGAAGTAGGTCATCTTAAACGTGAGTGCCCCAAGTTCCTTTCGGGTGCTCCCCCTCATCCCGACGCTCGCCCTCCTCGTACCCCTCAGCGTGCTCCTATTCGTCCTACTTCAGGACGCATTCCCTCAGCTACCCCTAGTAGGCTGAATGCTGTGCAGGCAGGACCCCCAGGGTTCCCCTATGATAATCAGGCTCCCGCACCCTCTTCGCTCCCTCGTGACCCTCCAGCAGTGGCTTTTTCGCCAGGGTCTTCTTCGGGGTTAGTTCCTATGGATTTGGGGGGGAGGGGGAACAGTAGGCCTGTCAGCCGGGGGTAACCTGGACAGGTCCTTAGATAGTACCCCAGATAAAAATTTTTGCCTGCCTGTTTTTATAACCTCTGTAGGAGCTGAATCTTCCCTACCACTACGTGTGCGTCCTCTTATGTTCTTGAATGGTGGTTTAACCGTCCCCACACTGTTGTAGACCCTTTCTTGCATGCTGATGAACTCTTGAATGTCTCTGTGTTGGTAGATAGCGGTGCGGCTAGCTCCTTTGTGAGCGAGGCCCTAGTTAGGCGTTTAGGACTAGTCCCTACCCCTCACACCAAACCTGTCACTGTTCATTATGCTGATGGTCGCACCAGTCATTCCCCGGGTACGGTGTCCCTTCCCATGGTCATACAAGGACGTACTGTCAACCTGACGGCCACTATAGGCCCTATCACTACCGCTGATGTATTACTAGGATTAGATTGGCACCAGGATAATAAGATTACTATTAATTATGATACCATGGTCATTTGGTTTCCAGATAGCTCTTACTGGGTACCGGAACGTCATTATAGATTGGAAAATTTATCCTTGGTAGATATTACTCCTCCTACACCTGTTGATCCTCCTGTAAGACCTATACCTGAAGTATTAATGTCCAATGATGAGTTGCGTTCTGAATTAAAGGAATATGGATATTTATTATGTATGTTCCTTCAGTTAGAAGTACAGGAGATACCTATCACTAATAATAGTGTGGATATAGATATAAACACAGTGGATACAATAGGAGTGGGATTTACTGAAAATGAAATAGTAAGATACATGGCTGTGATAGATTCCTCAAAAGTTTTTGAAGAAAAGACTCCTTCTTATCCTCCTCCTCGTTCTGTTTTACACCGTGTAGTTATCAAGGACGGTGCAGTTCCTACGCACTCTCCGATGTATAGAATGGGCCCTACCGAGTTAAAGGAACTAAAACAGATTTTAGTGTCACTATTAGAAGCAGGATTGATAGAGCCTAGTAACTCCCCTACTCAGCTGGTGTCCTGTTAGTTCCTAAGCCAAATGGCAAGTTTCGCCTAGTTACTGATTATAGGAAGTTGAATGATATTACTGTGAAGTCTAAATACCCTCTACCTCGTATTGATGATATATTTAATAAGGTTAAAGGTTCCACTTGTTTCACAGTACTGGATTGTGCGGATGGTTTTTGGCAGTTGCGGATAGCTCCTGAGGATTGCCATAAAACCGCCTTTGCTACCCCTTTTGGTCATTACCAGTTTAGAGTAGCGGCTATGGGACTCTGTAACTCGCCTGCCTCTTTTCAAATGTTAATGAATGAAGTGCTTAGACCTGTTATGGGAAATTCTCACCTTCCTCAGGTGTCCTCTGATTTAAAGGATCCTTCCTTCTCCTCTGTTTCTTTATCTGAGCATGACCGTTCTTGTGCTCAAGCTTACTTAGATGATATTCTTATTTACTCTCCTGATTTTGAAACGCACCTACGTGATTTAAAGAAAGTATTAGAAATAATGGCTGAAAATTCTTTGTGGGCGCGCCGTGCTAAAGTTCGTTCGGGTAGGAGTGTCCCATTTTTAGGGCACGTTCTGTCAGATGCCGGGGTCGCTACCGACCCGGATAAAACTAAGTCAATTCAGGAATGGCCTACTCCTACCGACGTTAAAGGTGTACGTAGTTTTCTAGGAATTGCTTCTTACTATAGGCGTTTTATCCCGCGTTTCGCAACTATAGCAGCCCCTATTAATCATTTATTAAAGAAGGATATCCCCTTTGTTTGGAGTAGTGAATGTCAGTCGGCTTTTCAGTGTCTAAAATCCCTACTCCTTTCCCCTCCTGTACTCATCCTACCGGATACTACTAAACCCTTTGTTGTAGCTACAGATGCTAGTAAGGTAGCTATAGGGGGCGTCCTTCTCCAGGATCAGGGTCAGGGCTTACAGCCAATTGAGTATATCTCTAGGACAATGCTCCCTGCGGAGCGTAACTATCCCGTACACCAGCAGGAACTCTTAGCGGTGGTGTATTGTTGCCACGCGTGGCAGCACTTTCTTAAAGGTGCTCAATTTGATGTCTGCCTGAATGAACCCTGTGAGCTAGATCCTTATAGGTTAGTTATCCAAACGGATCACCGTCCCCTTACCCATCTTCTCTCCCAACCCAACCTTACCCCTCGGCAAGCGCGCTGGATGGAATTTTTAGCACAGTTTTCCCCTTTTAAACTTCAGTATGTTAAGGGTGTAGATAACATAGTACCAGATGCACTCTCTCGTCGTGCAGATTACTCCTTTTTCGAGGACCTTGATGTTCTCAATACTACTCTAGTTCCTACTACTATGGGTGTAACCCCTTATGGTGAACTACCTGATGATGAATCCTATGCCTACCTCTTTCATACAGCTGTTCGCATGCCTGATCTCCTTTCTCACGTAGGACTCTCTCTCCCGTGTGAGGCCCTTCCCGTGGCCTCGGTGGGGGGGAGGGGAAAAATAAAATTTCTATACCGCTTAGCCATATAGCGACTAGGTCAGGAAAGTCTTATGAAAACATAGTCCCTCTAGGACCTCCCCTTCTCTTTGGCAAGGCGGTAGGAGATCTCTTTAAACCTGTTCTGGATACCTCTGTAGCGATGCCTACCTCTGATCTTGAACGCCTTATTAGTAGATTTACGGCCACTGAGCCGGAAGCATTAGCTGCCATTGCTGCACATCCCCAACAATTAGGCAAGCACCCTTGTAAATTTGTAGGTGGGTTTTTATATGTGCAGATAGCAGATTCTCCCCCTCAATGGCGCCTGTATGTCCCTCCTATCTGTCGCTCCTCCTTGCTCTTTGAGTTGCATGACTTAGCTGCTCATCAGGGTGGTAAACGGGTACGGGACCTAGTAGCCCGCTCTTATTACTGGCCTTCCCTTTATAAGGATGTAGATGAGTATGTTAGAACTTGTCAATCTTGCCAGGAGATGAAACCCAATAACGTAGGACAGATAGCAGAACCTAGGACCTTGCCTGACCCCATCATGCCGTGGGATTCTATCATGATGGATTTTGTAGGACCTTTTAGAAAGAATGATAGGGGCAATGCCCAGATCCTTGTGTTCATAGATCGTTTTACTCGTATGTGCCATCTCGTGCCGTGTCCTTTAGAACTCACAGCACGTGATTGCGCACGCCTATACCTCAATAATGTATACAGATATCATGGTTTGAGTAGGCAGTTTATTAGTGATAAGGATAAGTTATTTACCTCAGATTTTTGGCAGCAGTTTTTCGCTGCCATCGGTACCAAGGTTACCTACGGTACTGCCTACCACTCCTCCTCCTCTCATTTAGTAGAGCGTCTTAATAGGGTAGTGGAAGAAGCGCTTAGGCACTATGTTAATGGCTCGGGAAGTGATTGGGAGGATTATTTATGTTTGGTAGAGTTCTCCCTCAACAATTGTCCCCAAGCTGCGCATGGATATACGCCCTTCTTCCTAGATACTGGTAGACAGCCTCTTACCCTACCTCTCTCTTAGCTAGTCCTCTACGGGACAAGGATGATGTGTCCCGAGATACTGTAGAAGGTGTACAGTCCTTACTAGATAGAATGAAAACTGCTCATGACCACGCGATCTCAGGGTACCAAAAAGCTCAGTCTAAGTACCTTGCTAGGTTGCGTGCCTCCTTAGATAGAAGAGCACCTGAGATAGAAATAGGAGATCTAGTATTAGTAGAAGGCCCCCGTGTTGGCCGTTTTGCTCATAAGTTTGAAGCAGAACTTAAGGTCAAACTTAGGCCCGCCTTCTTAGGACCCTTCCATGTGTTGTCTAGAGTAGGAAATTTCTTATATAAAGTCGATATCCCTACCTCTTGGCAGACACATTCAAACACCTTCCATAGAGCCAGCTGAAACTGTACCACCCTAGTACGTTCGCTGGTAGAGAGCTAGCGCCTGCCCCTTTAGAGCATAACCCTGACACTGGGGAAGTAGAAGACGAAGTAGAAAGCATCGTGGCCCATAGAGATATCAAAAAGGGCCGCGGTACCCAGCGTCAGTATAAAGTGAAGTGGATGTATGCTCGTAGTGAAGTAGATAAGGTCTGGTATACGGAGAGTGAGCTAGATGGGTGTAGTCGCCTGCTGCAGGAATATAAAACCCTGCACAAGCTCTAGTTGTAGACCTTCTCCTCTCTTATGTTATGTCTGCTGTCGACGGGTGGTTGGTTGTCCCCTCCCCTCCGCAGCCGTCATGTCAGAGCCTACCCCTCCGGCTGAGAGCCCGCTGCCGTCCCCGCCCCTACCGGACCCTGAGCTGTACTTCGAGGCCCTTCCGGGCCGCTGGGTGTCACGGTCCAGTTTTCCGGGTGGCATCGTGCAGCCGGCCCTCCAGGCCCAACATGCGAGTTTAGTCAGGGCTGCTCTCTTCACGGTCACGTGGTACGGTCCCTCCCCTGATGAACCGCACCAGCTTGTTTTGCACGGGTTCGACGATGCCGGGCACTGTTTGTTAGGATGTGGCTCCGCTGTCCAGCCTTGGGACAGATAGCTGCGGTTCTCCAGTGCCCCCGGGCTTTTTCCTACCTTTCTACCCCTGTGGGCCGCTCCTGCCTACGGGATGTGTTCCCCTGGCTTCCGGCCGAGGGTGATGCGGAAGTAGATGAGAACCCCTGCGACCTTCTGCGGGCAGTAGAGTTCATGGAGATAGCAGACCAGACAGCGGGCGTAGGATTGGGCGACCCTACTCCTACGGACGCGCCAGTAGAGGCACAGTATACCCCTGAGTATTCGTCCTCCCCTGCGGCGTCCTCCTCTTCAGTGTCGGCTCCTTCCCCTGTCCCGTCTTCACCGAGGTCGGTCCTGTGCGCATCGGTGGAGCCTACCCCTTTGGGCTCTGGTCGTGATCCTGATCCTCTTTCGGCGACAGTTTCTGCGATGCAGGCGCAGATCCAGTCCCTGACGGCGGCCTTCGGGGCCTTCATGGCGGCTCAGTCGCACGCTCCAGCCACGCCAGGTGGGGTGTCTGCTGTAGCTGTGCCCCCTTCCCCTTCGGTCGCCTCGACGTCTACGGGTCCGTCTGTCGCGTTTGCGTGCCATTATATCCTAGCCTATCACTTGGAAGGCATATCCATAGCAATAGAGTACTCTTGTGTGTGATCCACAATATATATATATTAAAATCCTGTGAGATGCAGGTCACGGACATACTTGGCCGCCGACCTCATGACAGGCAATTCCGTAGCCAGCCAGGTGTGGAATAAAACCATGATGCTTTATATATTTGGAAAGCAACCAAACCATTCACATTTAATTTCAAAAGACATCGACAAGAATACAAGTGTTGTCTAGTCGTATAATGTCGTACTTGTGCGTCACTGTCCAAATAAGGCTAAGCGGTTCTTGATAACCTAGCAGGCCTCGGGTGACGCCACACTGCTCCGCTTGGCTTACGGCTGGCAGTGTCCTTTAGCGCCCCCTATCCTGTCTACCTATCCCGCTCACCCCAGCTATGGCTCACTGGCCAACGACGACCGGGATCCTTCCCGAGTCTCGCCCACAATACACACATCATCTTGACGAAACCAAACAGTTATCACTTCCGTCAACCAATCTCATGACAATTACTCATTGCAACCACTCTCGGGGGCTGCTCCGGATTGTTCCACTATTAAACCCCTTGACGACAACACCAAGTTGTGAGGGAGAGTAACGAGCGAACAACGACCACCATGGCCGCTGCCGTGCTCCTAAATACCTCCAAAAATCCCGGCATCCATGCGCTGTCGCATTTGCCAGCAAGCCGCCTGACGTGCAGTTAGACTGCCAGCAAAATGCAGAGCAAGTCTGTTCGACACCCACGTGCGAGCCAGCACACCGCACACTACGATCTGCGTATCTAGCTTTGTCCGATGGACTGAACATCATTCCGTCTGGACAATACAAAAGATTCGTAACTGCCAAATGTCACGCACCGGAATATTGCGCAAGCCACCAAGGCTTTGCGCCCCAAAGTCTTGCGCCTAAACCTAAGTCAGGTCCCCTAAGACTGTCACTCTAGAAATTCAGGCCTTTCCGGCGCGGCGCTCCACACCGGCCCAAGGAACAAAGCCTGCGGCCTACTGAATCGGAACCAACCAAACGTCGGTAACGATTCCGATTACGGCAACCGCGTAACTTCTTGAGTGCACGGACGTAAATGATCACGGACGTGACAGCTGTCGCGTTTGCGTGCCATTATATCCTAGCCTATCACTTGGAAGGCATATCCATAGCAATAGAGTACTCTTGTGTGTGATCCACTATATTCCCCCCCACTTTTTTAGCTCGAAAAAATGAAGAGCCAAAAAGTCAAAAAGAGGATCACATAGGGAAAAAAAATTTCCCACGACAGGACCACACATGCTTTTCAAATAGGCTAAGCAATAACCTCTTCAGTGCTTTTTCAAGGATAAGCATAATCCTCTTCATGGCTTTTTCAAGGATAAGCCTAATCCTCTTCATAGCTTTTTAAAGGATAAGCTTAATCCTCTTCCAAGTGCTTGATTCTGCAAGCAGCTTGGGTATATCTCCGGCTCAGGCTGTCCGAACTGAACCCGCCAAGGGTTGTTCGCTCGTTAAAATCCTGTGAGATGCAGGTCACGGACATACTTGGCCGCCGACCTCATGACAGGCAATTCCGTAGCCAGCCAGGTGTGGAATAAAACCATGATGCTTTATATATTTGGAAAGCAACCAAACCATTCACATTTAATTTCAAAAGACATCGACAAGAATACAAGTGTTGTCTAGTCGTATAATGTCGTACTTGTGCGTCACTGTCCAAATAAGGCTAAGCGGTTCTTGATAACCTAGCAGGCCTCGGGTGACGCCACACTGCTCCGCTTGGCTTACGGCTGGCAGTGTCCTTTAGCGCCCCCTATCCTGTCTACCTATCCCGCTCACCCCAGCTATGGCTCACTGGCCAACGACGACCGGGATCCTTCCCGAGTCTCGCCCACAATACACACATCATCTTGACGAAACCAAACAGTTATCACTTCCGTCAACCAATCTCATGACAATTACTCATTGCAACCACTCTCGGGGGCTGCTCCGGATTGTTCCACTATTAAACCCCTTGACGACAACACCAAGTTGTGAGGGAGAGTAACGAGCGAACAACGACCACCATGGCCGCTGCCGTGCTCCTAAATACCTCCAAAAATCCCGGCATCCATGCGCTGTCGCATTTGCCAGCAAGCCGCCTGACGTGCAGTTAGACTGCCAGCAAAATGCAGAGCAAGTCTGTTCGACACCCACGTGCGAGCCAGCACACCGCACACTACGATCTGCGTATCTAGCTTTGTCCGATGGACTGAACATCATTCCGTCTGGACAATACAAAAGATTCGTAACTGCCAAATGTCACGCACCGGAATATTGCGCAAGCCACCAAGGCTTTGCGCCCCAAAGTCTTGCGCCTAAACCTAAGTCAGGTCCCCTAAGACTGTCACTCTAGAAATTCAGGCCTTTCCGGCGCGGCGCTCCACACCGGCCCAAGGAACAAAGCCTGCGGCCTACTGAATCGGAACCAACCAAACGTCGGTAACGATTCCGATTACGGCAACCGCGTAACTTCTTGAGTGCACGGACGTAAATGATCACGGACGTGACACGTCTGTGCCGCGCGAGCCCTCGGCGACTGCGGTTCCCTCTGTTGCTGCGGCTCCTACGCCTTCGGCTACCTCTGCGCCTGCTGACGTACCTGCGCCTCGGCGCGAGTCCGCCGTCCCAGCGGCCGCGCCCGTCGCCGCCGCGTCCGAGCCGCCCACCACGTCAGCGCCGCCCTCGCGGGGTTTCTTCAGCGACCCGGGCGGTCTTCCCAGGCTTTGGGAGGGCGGTCCTCCGCAGAGGATCCCGGTGCCTGACTGGAGCTTAGACGGTAACCAGTCGTATGCCGGATTGCCTGTCCCCACGGGCCCTATTTTCAACATGTGGCCTGGTGGTGCTCCGCCCCCAGAGACCGGCGCGCCAGCTGCGGAGGCGGGTCCGTCGCGACCCCCTGCGGCATCGGGTCCGACGCGGCCCCCTGCCTGTTGTACCGGCGCCGTCTGCGTCTGTGCCGGTTCCTACCCCTGCTTCGGCCCCTGTCCCTTCGGCCCCGCGGTCTTTGGCTGCGGTTGTTCGGTCCAGTGGCTCTGACCCTCGCGCCACCCGCGCTGCCGATTCCCTTCGGGAGTTGTCAGAGGGCGATCGGGATCGGGCCCCTTCTGTGGTGCATGCGACTCCGGAGTCGCGCGACACGCCTGTCTTTGGGTACGGTATGTCTGCGCTCGCCTGCCGCCAGTGTGACCTGCCGCGCGCCTCCGCCGAGCTTGCCATTTCGCCCATGTCCTACGGGTTCTCCCAGGTGTGTCGGGCGCCGCGGGACCGTGGCCTACCAGTTGAGACTGATCGGCCTCCTTTCGATATGGTTATTTTAGCTGATCCTGTGTTCCAGGGTGAGATCCTGGTTCGGCGCGTCCTGTATCGCTGGGCTAGGCGCCACAATGACCTGGACACCTACGGCGGGTTCCAGTGGGCTTACCCTCCGCCTATGGGCATTATGGCCTCAGATGCCCTTACGGTAGAGTTTCCTGCGGTGCCGGGTGCCACGTACAGCACGGTCCTTCAGCCCATCCTAGAGTGGGATGCCCGTTGTCCAGCGCCCATCCCGGGCCAGGGTTTGGACTCTCGGGGTCATCCTCCTCCCCGGGCTAGCGACTACCTCGAGACGTTCGGGTCGCGACAGTGTGCCCGTCGGTGGCGCTCCCGTGAGATTCGGCATATCCGGTTGTGGCCGTCCAACGTGGAGCCCCTGGTAGATCTGTTTTTCCCGACGGGTATGCGCCCTCGGATCCGGTACCATCGCCTGCTCCTGCGGGCTCTCTGCCTTATCGCGGTAGAGCCTTTCCTACGCCTCTTTGCCTGTGGTTTCCTGGATTGGGCCCGGGGCCAGGTCGTTCTTACGCAGCATAGGTATTACTGGGCCTTCCTGGGTCTTTTTCCTGACGGCGTGTGGGCCGATATTTTCCTCACTGTAGATAGGCACGACAATGCTGAGGATGTGTCCCACTACCAGGCGTACCTGGATGTCCTGCTGGCCTCCCGTGGTACTTACCAGACGGATGGCCATTAGATAGAGGGCCTTAGGCCCGACCTGAGGGTGTTGTCCCTCCGGTATATAGAGTCGCCCTCACGTTCTGGCCAGTTGACTGGTCGTTCATGGTCCTTGGTACTGATTTGTTTACTCTGTGTGTCCTGCCCAGTGCCGTTCCCCCCGGCAAGGACTTTGTTCCGGGCAGTTAGGGGAACCAACCACCAGGCTTGGTGCTGGCTAACCCTACACCTCCCGGCGTGGTGGTGGAGACCGAGTTAATACGTTGGTGCTTTGTATCTTGGATGGTCTGCCGATTGTGTTGGTGTGTGCTGGGTGCATTAGGTTTCCTACCCCTTGTTTTCCTCCCTGTGCGTAGGGAGAGGGCTCCCTACCTTTGTGGGGGGGGGAGGTGTTACGTCGCGTAACAATTCGTTGTAGTTACGGACGTAAATTAGGTCTTTTGCCTCGGTTGTCCCTAGGTTTACGTGTAGCTCCTACCGGGACACTATTGTCCTCGTAACAGTACTGTGGTACATTGGGTGCCTCTGGGCGCCGCGCCGCGTACTTTACTAGTGGTCCTGATCCTTTGGTAGAATGTAGTGGACCAGCGTGCATCTGTAGATGTAGTGGACCAGCGTGCATCTGTATGCGAGGGCCATGTCGGCCCGAGCGTGTTGGACCGTTGGTGACCATTTATGCACGTTCTACCCTTCGTGTGTGCACTCGGCGTGTGTTAAATGAATTAAACACATATAGGCTTGGGTCACGGCAGTGTAGTGTGTTTCCTTCCTCTATTCCTGGAGTAAACGGGTTTTGGTAAATGGTTGTATGGCGTATTACAGTAACACATACGTTAATGCCCAGCTTCAACGGCAGACGCTTGACCTCCGCGAGGAGGCCGAGCTCGCCAAGCGCAGCCTCAACGTCATTGTCAAGAATCTCAAGATGGAGGAAGGTGAGAATTCCGAGAAGCTTGCGCGTGCTTTTGAGAGAGAAATCCTTGATCGCATGGGCCTTACTGGTGAGATCGAGCTGGCCGCCCACCGCCTTCCCCGCGCGCGGGGTAAGGCAGGGCCGCCCCCGCTCCTTCTCACCTTTAAGACCCCGGCGGACAAGATTTCTTTTCTCAGACGCCGCAAGCGGCTCGAGAAGACTCTCTTCACCCTTGATGACGACTTGACCCTGGCGCAGCAACAACGGCGACGGGAGCTATGGCCGACCTACCTCCAGCTCCGGCAGACCAAGGCGGGGCAGCCGGTGTACTGGAAGGGGGCGGCCATCTACGTCGGCCACAAGCCCTGGCAGGCGACCCCCGCGGCCCCAGCGACTCCAGACTCCCCAGCTTAGGGGAATACAGCAGTAGTAGTGTAGAATAGATAGACCGTGGCCATGTACATGTACGCCTCCTAGAGGCCCTATTCCAGCTAAGCCACGCGCTTTATGTAATCATGTACATGTGTGCCTATGATGAGCCACACTCCAGACGATGCCTAGTTTTATTTAGTAATGCTGTGCCCATGCAGAGAGCTGCTCTCTGCTGAGTGATGCCACGCTCTAGTTTTTGTATAGCCATGATGATCTTCCCCCTCACAGGCATGCTCCCCCCTTACCCGGGCATAGCGTGATAGACCATGAGGGTGCGGGTGCCCTGGTGCACCTAGAGCAGGGGTAGCTTACATTCCCACCCTTGCATGAAGTAGCCTAGAATGTATTAAAAGCCATATGCCCCTTCTCAGGGCTATGTGCTACATCTACTCCCAACGGAGTGATGTTGATAATTAATTAATTAATTAATACGTTAATGCATTGAGATCAGCTCCGTCACGTTCGTCTTTCGCTAGGGGTTTGAGTAGAGGAGGCCTGACCAGTTTAGGTAGCATCAGGCCCATTAGAGTGAGGTGGCGGTAGAAAGTCAGGACGTAACACCGCGCTGCTGATTCCCTCCGGGAGTTGTCCGAGGGCGATCGGGATCGGGCCCCTTCTGTGGTGCATGCGACGCCGGAGTCGCGCGACACGCCTGTCCTTGGGTACGGTATGTCTGCGCACGCCTGCCGACAGTGTGACCTGCCGCGCGCCTCCGCCGAGCTTGCCATTTCGCCCATGTCCCTCGGGTTCTCCCAGGTGTGTCGGGCGCCGCGGGACCGTGGCCTACCCATTGAGACTGATCGGCCTCCTTTCACTATGGTTATTTTAGCTGATCCTGTGTTCCAGGGCGAGATCCTGGTTCGGCGCGTTCTGTATCGCTGGGCTAGGCGTCACAATGACTTGGACACCTACGGTGGGTTCCAGTGGGCTTACCCTCCGCCTCTGGGCATTATGGCCTCAGCTGCCCTTACGGTAGAGTTTCCTGTGGTGCCGGGTGCTACGTACAGCACGGTTCTCCAGCCCATCCTAGAGTGGGATGCCCGTCGTCCAGCGCCCATCCCGGGCCAGGGTCTGGACTCCCGTGGCCATCCTCCTCCTCGGGCTAGCGACTACCTCGAGACGTTCGGGTCGCGACAGTGTGCCCGTCGGTGGCGCTTCCGTGAGGTTCGGCACATCCGGTTGTGGCCGTCTGACGTGGAGCCCCTGGTAGATCTGTTTTTCCCGACGGGTTTGCGCTCTCGGATCCGGTATCATCGCCTACTCCTGCGGGCTCTCTGCTTGATCGCGGTAGAGCCTTTCCTACGCCTCTTTGCCTGTGGTTTCCTGGACTGGGCCCGTGGCCAGGTCGTTTTTAACACGTATGGCTATTTAGAATAGCGCCTTAATGATTGAGAATGAATGCGAAAGACCTTTGACTTCCTATGCGTCACAGCGCACGATGGTGGCTTAACTCGTCGTCTGTCCCTGGTCCTAATTTTAGGACTGAGTTCAACTCAGTCCTAATTTTAGGACCTAATTTTGAGGTTTTGTAGAAAATTCGCCCCGGTCGGAATATTTGGCAGAAAAATTTTCTCAAAATTTATTCAAATACTACTTGAAAAGATCTTTCTTGGACATATTTTTGGGATTTTTTTGGATTTGGTTTGGGCGGCTAACCGTACGGTGAAAGTAAAGGTGGTAAGGGTACATTTTCACGCGAAACGTGAGTTCCGGAAATGCACGACCTAGCCATGGCGGCTTGCGCCCATGCATGCAGTTTACGTTTTCGGACGATTTTGCGGGCCAAACCCAGGAAATAGATTTTTTATGTCCTAAAGATGATACAAGTGAATTTTAACCTCGCGGGGATGCGATTTACTGGGTGTCGGCACTGTTCTTGCAGGAAAAATCTCCGATTAGGCAGGTCGACGGAATGGATTACTACAATTGATTCCCGGATCAAATCGAAGGGTTTATAGGTTTCTTTCTACCTTTTATCATGTATTGTCGTAGATTAAGTCTAGTGGCAGTCAAGATTTGATGATTTCGACCACTCTGTCACGTCATGGTTTGTGTGCCGCAAAGTGCCACTTTTGCAGGCACCGCCTGGGCCAAGGTAACGCCAGCCGTGCCAGGTAAAGCTGGAATATCGCTGCTTCATCGTTTCTTGGTATTCTTACATGAGTTTAAGCTTGCGATGCGCTGTCAGTTTTGAGTCTTGCTGCTCTTTCTTGACCGTTGCCTGCCCCTCTCTAAAACCATCTTTTTAGATGATCTTACCAGGCATTTGCCTTACCGTAGCGTGGCTGTACAAGGTTTTAGGTGCTGAATGGGTTAAAACACTTTCATAGATGTTAGTTATTCTCTTGCTATGTTCATACTGCATGATTGTGTGGTCATGGGCTGCGTCAAGGGTACTGTCAAGCTTATACGGGTGAGTGAAAAATCATGGTGATAAACCACTGTCATCATGTGCCAGCAGGTATCTTGGCCATGTCATGGCAAGGTAATACAGTTTTATCCATGTCCATTCTTGTAAAGAACAATTAAATGTGACTAACCTACCCATTATATCGGTGGTTATTACTTATAATACATCCCTTTGTAGCTACGTATCCATACGCATTCCCTACATGTATGCATAGGCTTTCACACATACTAAGGTACAATATAACTGCAATATGATGATGCAAGTATATTTTCCTATTATGCCTGAAGGGAAATGGGCTGATTGACATGGTTTGTGGCCACGCTACTATGTAGTATGACCGCACTTACATGCTTGCAAATTGCTAGCATGGCCCAGTCCTATGTATAGGACTGGCAGTATTTGGCGTGTTTCAGGCAGTGCCAGTGGCCAAATTGAGTCCAGTTTTTTGCCACAGGTCAAGAACTATATTGTTTACATGCCTGTATTTTTTAAACATGCATATGGAATTTATTCAATTTTTGCCACTCATGCTTCCACACAAAAATGCAAATTCGCCGACGGTGCCATACATCCATGTAATTTTTAGGAGTTTGGGTCAAGTTTTCACTGATGTAGTATTTTTGCCAGCAAGAGGACATCAAATACTCCATAGACCCACATCTAAGCATCTTGGATGGACCCCCCACCTAGTCACTACACACGGTTGAAAAAGGTCAACTCAGTCCTATTATTAGGACTGAGTTGGGACAGACGACGAGTTAAGAATACTTGTCACACAATACGAATAAGCTCAAACCCGGAAAACCGGTTTCGTATATTACAATGTCACCACACAGATTAAAACACTCAATGCGGGAAGACTTACACCCAGTAGGCGAGGGATTCACACTCGAGCCCACAGGAGATTTACACTCCAGGATTAAGCGATGGTAAATAATCTGTAGAGCAACGTGGTAAATTACGATACAAGGTCCGGATTGCTGGCATAGCTCGTGCCTTCCTATTTTGTCCCTTCGTCCCCGTTGGTGGCTGCGCCTGGCGCTGCCAACCAGGCATGACGTGAGGTCCGCGGGGACGGGCTTCTCGAACCGTCTAGAACACGTTAAAGACCAGTACGGCTAGAGGCCTCTCCTGAAAAATATCCAAATGTCCGTAGGTACCATCATAACGCATGTGCAGTGCCACTTGGCTGTCCGTAACTCCCGTTCAGGCGCTAGGTCTGCCTACGGCGCAAAGGCCAAGTTCGTCAGCAAAACTTCTACACTTACTTCCACACGGATTGCCTCGGCTGCCAACTATACTATGGCCTCGGCACTGGCGCCGGATTACGGTCGGCGCCGATCGACCGGGACGGATAATTTAATACCACAAATGGCATGTTGCATCCGTGCAACACTCCTCCCCCCCCAACAAAAGAGGCGGCTACTCCTGTAGCCGGGACTTATAAATGACTGTATACATGGTCACTGTTCCCTTCCAGGGCACGCATCGATCGTGCCAATTGTCACCGTCCGTTGGCGATGGTTTACGGCGCCGGGCGGTAAGGGCTCGGGCGGTGTCCCCCACGAGTGGAGCCCCCACGGCCATGCCCGCGCAGAGGTGCGGCCGGGCGTTGACGCCGGTGGACACGCTCAGCCGGCGCGGCCTCAGCCGGCTCGGGAAGAGGCAGGCCATTGGCCTGGACTAGGGCGGGCTGGAAGGTGAGTTGCCGCTCGCCGGCGCGTGCATCATGGCGTTTGGCCAGGTTGACATCCCGCAGCGCCTCCAGTGGGAAAACGCTCAAGAAGGCGGCGAGGAACTTGTGTCGGGTGAGGGACACCGAACCTCCTGTCCAAACGATACCGCACCGAATAACTCGCCCATGGACCCCTGGGGCGGGGCGGCCTGCATCAAGGCTGCCAATGCACATGCAAGGAGCATTACGCAAAAGGTAGGAGAAGGGCCGGAATTATGCCAACCCTGCCCGGGCTTTATACTCCTGTAGCAAGCGTGCACAGCCCGTGAGTCCAGCCTCAGCTACCCATGAGTGCTCTAGCTCTGTTTGGGAGAACTTCCACTTAAGGAGGTACTCGCGGCGGCGGCCTCGATTGCGGTGGGCTACAATGTCCTCGACCTCATCCTCGGGCTCGCCCGTCTCGGGGTTGAACTCCAAGGGGGCGGGTGCCATGACACGACCTGGGAAGGTGCTCTTGCGGTAAAGCTTCAGCTGGTCAACGTGGAAAACATTGGACTTCAGCTGCCACGAGTCCGGGATGGCGACAGACACCATCACCTCATTGAACACCTTCTCCACCAGATACGGTCCAAGGAATAAGGGGCGGAGCTTGACCTTCAGGCTGTCCTCGAACTTGTGCGAGAAGCGGCCTTGGTGGGGGCCCTCAATTAAAACCAAGTCACCTGCTTCGATTGCAGGGGTGCGCCTGTCCAGGGTACTTTGGACTCGCGCCATGTACTTGGCACGCGCCTGCGTAGGCCACTTATGGCGCTGGAATGAGCTTGCACCATCCGTTGTACCAGCTCCCGCGCCCCTGCGACTGTGGAGCGTAGCTCCGTTGTCGTGGTGATGGCTGGGGCGGTCAAGAGATCGGTGGGGGTAAGGGGATGCCTGCCTGTATCAAGAAAGAACGGGGTATACCCGTGGGCAGAATGGGGGGCATTATTGAGTGAAAACTCAATGAATCCCAGCACTTCGTCCCAATTCCTCCCGTCTCGATCCAGGTAGTGCCGCAGTGCCTCTTCCACCACCCGATTCACTCTCTCCACCATGTGAGAAGAGCTACTGTGATAGGCCGTACCCATAGACAACTTAGTCCCGACGACCTGAAAAAATGAGGTCCAAAATTTCGACGTGAACAGCTTGTCCTTGTCGGTGATAAATTGTCGGGGCATGCCATGGAGCCGGAACACATTGTTTAGGAACAAGTGGGCACACTCTTCCGCCGTCAGGGTGGCCTTGCAGGGGATTAAATGGCATCTCCGCGTGAGCCGGTCCACCACTACCAGGATCTGAGCATTGCCCGCCTTGGTCTCTGGCAAGGGCCCAATGAAATCCATCATCACCGAGTCCCAAGGGAACATGGGGTCTGGAATTTCCTTTGGAACGCCCTGTTTGCCCGTATTCCGTGGCTTCATGTGCTGGCAGCTGTCACAGGTACTGACATACTCCCGCACATCCCGAGCCATCTTAGGCCAATAGTAGGACCTCCGGGCCCTCGCTAACAGCCTGTCCTGGCCTTGGTGTCCCCCCAAGACGGAGTCATGTAACTCAAATAATACCTCAGCGCGGCATATTTGGGGGACATACAAGCGCCATGAGTCTTGACGGGCCGCCTGGCCACTGACATTCACGTAAAGGAACCCGTTTTGAAACTTGGCTGGGTAGCCGTCCATGCTCTGAGGGCGGGCAGCTATGGCTTCATTTGCCTTACCCTCAGTGACCGTGAAGCGCGAGATGAGGCGCTCTAGGTCCGAGCTGATGACGACCGTTGTTGCAGTATTTGCCAACGTGAATGCCTCTCCAACGGGCTGCATTGGAGGGTAGACTCCTGTCGCCGGCACCATATGGCTGTACGGGGCCGAAGTCCTTCCCCCCCTGCGGCTGCGCACGTGCCCTCACGTGCAGGGGTGCTGCCGGCGAGGCGCACGGAATGGTCAACAGTGTCAACCTCCGCGGTTGTGGCGCCACAGAAGAGGAAGGGGCTCATCGGGTCGCTCAAGCGGTCGCCAAAGGGGGCGACGGGACCATGGGAGGGGATCAACGTCGTGGCCAAAACGTCAAGATCCTCATAAAACCAATAGTCGGGGCGACGCGACAGGGCGTCAGGGACCGTGTTGTCAAGGCCCTTGACATATTCGATCTTGAACGGACCGAACTGTGCCAAATATTCAAGCCAACGGGCTTGGCGTGGCGTAAGCGTGGGCTGCGTCAACAAGTGCGTGAGGGGCCGATGGTCGGTCTGGATGATCAAGCGGTACGGGTCCGCAGGGTCGGGTTCGGCCATGGCCACGTTGAACTGAGCACCCAGAAGATGGTGCCGCCAAGTATGGCAACAGTACACCACGGCCAACAACTCTTGCTGATGGACCGGGTAATTTCTTTCGGCCGGGATCATCGTCCGGGAGATATACTCGACCGGTTGGAGACCGAGACCATGGTCTTGGAGCAGCACACCGCCAATAGCAACCTTGCTAGAATCGCTATTGACCACGAATGGCTTGGTGGGATCCGGAAGGATGAGGACAGGCGCAGTGGCGAGCCTGGCCTTCAGCAGGTCAAAGGCCTGTTGACACAGGCCTGACCATTCCCACGGTACGTCCTTCTTGAGGAGGTGAGTAAGCGGGGCCGCAATGGTCGCGAAACGCGGGATGAAGCGGCGATAATACGATACCAAGCCCAAGAAGCTGCGCAAGGCGCGAACATTCGCGGGAACAGGCCACTGTTGGACGGCGGCGACCTTATCGGGGTCCGTGGACACGCCCTTGTCCGAGAGAATGTGGCCTAGAAAGGGGACGCTGCGGCCTGATTCTACCTTGCTGCGGCGGGCGGACAGTTTATTATCCGCCATGATCTGCAGAACCGCGGCAACATCCTCCAAGTGCTCCTCGAACGTGCGAGAGAAAATGAGGATGTCATCCAAGTAGATGGCCACGCAGGTGCGTTTGTACGGCTGCGTCCCCGGGTCCCACGGGATAGTCGGGTCGCGCAGGTCTGCCGAGACCTGGGGCAGCCGACTAGTGCCCATCACCGACCTAAAGAGGTGGTTCATGAGCATCTGAAAAGAGGCAGGGCTGTTACACAAGCCCATGGCCGCCACGCGGAATTGGTAATGGCCAAAAGGCGTGGCAAAGGCTGTTTTATGGCAATCTTCGGGGGCGATCCGAAGTTGCCAAAAACCGTCTGCACAATCGAGCACCGTAAAGTACTTTGCGCCCTCCACCTTATTAAATATATCATCGATGCGGGGGAGGGGATACTTGGACTTCACGGTGATCGCATTGAGTTTGCGATAATCCGTAACCAGACGCCACTTCCCATTGGGTTTGGGCACCAGCAACACGCCCGCGCTGTAAGGGCTATTGCTGGGCTCGATCAAGCCGGCCTCCAACAAGCCGACCAAGATCTTCTTGAGCTCTGCCAACTCCACGGGTCCCATGCGAAAAATGGGTGAGGTGGTAGGTGGGTGCCCCTCCTGCAAATGAATGCGGTGGAGCACCGGTCTGGCCGGGGGAAACGTAGGTGTTTTCTCCTCAAACACGGCTGAATACTGATCGAGCACTGCGTTGAGTCGTTTCACCTCGTCTTCCGACAAGTCCATGCCAAGCGAGTTTAACGAAACTCCAGCCTGTGCATGCTGGGCGCTGGGCCCGCGCACGTGGGCAAGGGCGTCCAGACGAATGGAGTAAACGGGAGGAGGCTGCCGGGCTCTCATCATCCGCTTGAACTCCCTTTTGGACATGAGAATGTCCGCAAGGCGACGACGGTCACTCTTGAGGGCAGGCGTGTCATCGGTGATGGTCATGCCGTTGGCCGCATACTGCCGCTCAGGTAACCAGAATGACCCATCTGGGAAGTGGGTAACCATGGTACCAAAAGAGACGGTCACCTTGGAGATGTGCAGCCAGTCAATCCCTAGGATGATATCAGCCGCTTGTAAGGGAATGACCGTGGCGCGAATGGGCACGCTGGTGCCTTGTACGATAGGGGCCAAGTCCACATAGCCCGGGGATGGCTGAGTGTAGCCATCCGAGTATCGCACGCGCCGAGCAATGGTATGGGGAGTCGGGGTTACTCCCAGGCGCTGCACTATGGCCTCACTGATGAAGGTGGTAGCCGCACCACTGTCAATGAGGACCTTGATGCCCTCCAAACAACGCCCAGAGCCCTGGGGGTCTGGTAGGCTTCCAGTGAAGAGGAGTAGTTGCCGCGGGCCTTCGCTAGGCTCCGCTTGCCATTCCTGGGTCTCTGTCACCACATTACATGGTAACAAAACTTGGGCGACTTGTGCATGGCCGGGTAAGGTGTCGCCCGGAGTGCCCTCCCGGCCTCTCAGTCCAACGCCTCTCCTGCAGGCCCCTCGTCCACCGGTGTGCCTCGCAGGTGGCCGGATGCGGCCGCGGAAGAGCCATCATCAGGCTCGGCCGCGTCTGCGGCATCCAGTTGGTTGAGGGCATGCCCAGCTTGCTGGTAGGAGCTTGGGGGCGCCTTGGGTTGTTGGTACAGCCGGGGCTGTTGGCGCGCTTGTTGCAAGCGTCGGGCACGCTCACCCGCACTGGGAGCTGTGCGCATATTTCGCGCCGGTGGTGGCCTCGAGGCCATTTGCGGGGAGGCCGCTTGGAAATTGTTGCGTTGCACAGGCGGGGCCTGGTCCAGCGGAGGGAGATCAGGGCACTCACGTTTGATGTGCCCCACGCGGTTGCAGTGGTAGCACTGAATCCGGGAAGTGTCCAAGGCATTAATGTCCAGGACCTCGCACTGTAGCTCATCCACCCACACGGGGGCGAATCCCAGCTCATTGAGTTCCAGTGCATTCACGCGGGGTTTTGGGGTCCGCTGCACCAAGGGAGCTATCTCCGCTAGGTAGGTCTTGATGTCCTGCAGGTTCCATTGAGCCCAGGAGAGGTGGGCGAATTTCCGCTTCACCTCATCCCGGAATTCGGGTTGCAAGCCCTCATAGAACCTTGCCAAGGCTTCTGGGCCCATCAGGTCATCAACCCGCCCAGCTAGAAGCTCGAACTTGGTCATATATTCCCGATAGCTCAGGTTCCCCTGCTTGAACGCCCCAAAAGCCTCCCGGTCCAGCTTGTCTTGGTCGGGTGGCAGGTACTTGGCCCGTGCTCGCCGAAATAATTCAGCCAAGCTGCTGGGGAAGCCATTGGCCAGGGCGCTTTCGCAATGGAGAGCTTGTCTCACATCGGGAGCCAGTGCCTCGCTGGACACCAGCTTGACCTTGATATCCTCGTCCAAGAGCTTGCGATTGTATGTCTCCCAGATGTCGATCTTCTGAGACACTGCAATCTCCCAAGCCTCAAACTCTTGGTACGAGCAGTCGGGTTTAAACTTGGGAATATCCGACAGCTTGGGCAACGGTGGTAGTCGCCCTGCATTGTGAGTATCATCGTCATGATGGCCCATGATACTCGCGGGTCTCCCGGGCCCGGCCACACCTTGCGAGGTGTGCCCACGCGGGTAACCTGCCGGGGGGCTGCACTCATCCTCACCCGGGTGCTCATACCCATGTGGGTAGTGGGCATAATGATGGGCGGCGGTGGCCGCTGGGTGCTGCGCTCGTGGGTCACCCGGAGCCAGGCGGTCGTATGCTGAGTTGGGGAGGGGAATCGCCTCCCCTGCGACCCCGAAGGAAGACCGACCGGTCCGTGCGGTGCCCTGGCCCTGCCCAGCCATATTTGGCGAGGCATGGCCGAAGGGGCTAGCCCCAAGGGGTCCAGGCGCATGATAGGACGCCCGATGCGCAGCTCGGCGAGACCGCGATCGGCTATCATACAAGGGTGGCGCCGGGGCGCTGCTGGGCCAAGTGGCCAATGTAGGTTGCGGCAGCACCGTAGGCAGGGCCCCACTCCTACCGTAGTGCAGGGTAACATTATTCCCCTGCGCCCCCGCGCCGGCTCCTACACCAAGGGCCGGACCCGCCGACAATCCCGCGATGGATGTTCCACTTGGTGGTCCATTAAGGGGATTCACTACAGGGCTACCAGGTGGTGCACCGGCAGCCGCCGAGGAATTCCCTCCCAAACGTGGGGTTTGTGCTGGGGATGACCCCCTAGAGCCACGCTCACTACTCGGGCGTGAGTGATTTTGGGTAGCTCTCTCTGCCGCCTCGAGTGCTGCCACGAGGGAAGGGGCAGGAGAGAAGCGATGGGCCTCTCGTCGCCCTCGCTCAACACCGTCAGCCATCGCGTGGTGGCTGGTAAAGTGTGAACAATGTGCCTCTAGTCACCTTGGCGGGATGACAAATTAAGCACAAAAATACGTCAATTAAAGGACGTGAGATATTACTGCAGCTTGCCGGAGCTGACAGTATGTATCCCAGATATAGGGTATGGGCAATGGCCAAGACGCCAACTAATGCGTGAAATTGCAACCCACAAAGCGTTTCCGTTTAAAGCACGCAATATAAGGAGATTCGTTTCCGGACGAATCCCTTAGGTCAACCGGACAAGGCCAGGTTGGGGCATGCAGGAACCGCAATATGGGTAACGGGTATGGGCAGTTAGGATTGTGGGGATCCGACCCCCACAATGAATTACTGCAAGCGGAATTAGTAAGGGTTCCGGCCCTTATATAATTCCGTTGCTGATCCGGATCAGATTACAGAAAAACGGGACGGGATAGAGGCCACTAGGAAAGTTTCCTCCGAGTCCAGTTTAACACGTATGGCTATTTAAAATAGCGCCTTAATGATTGAGAATGAATGCGAAAGACCTTTGACTTCCTATGCGTCACAGCGCACGATGGTGGCTTAAGAATACTTGTCACACAATACGAATAAGCTCAAACCCGGAAAACCGGTTTCGTATATTACAATGTACCACACAGATTAAAACACTCAATGCGGGAAGACTTACACCCAGTAGGCGAGGGATTCACACTCGAGCCCACAGGAGATTTACACTCCAGGATTAAGCGATGGTAAATAATCTGTAGAGCAACGTGGTAAATTACGATACAAGGTCCGGATTGCTGGCATAGCTCGTGCCTTCCTATTTTGTCCCTTCGTCCCCGTTGGTGGCTGCGCCTGGCGCTGCCAACCAGGCATGACGTGAGGTCCGCGGGGACGGGCTTCTCGAACCGTCTAGAACACGTTAAAGACCAGTACGGCTAGAGGCCTCTCCTGAAAAATATCCAAATGTCCGTAGGTACCATCATAACGCATGTGCAGTGCCACTTGGCTGTCCGGTAACTCCCGTTCAGGCGCTAGGTCTGCCTACGGCGCAAAGGCCGAGTTCGTCAGCAAAACTTCTACACTTACTTCCACACGGATTGCCTCGGCTGCCAACTATACTATGGCCTCGGCACTGGCGCCGGATTACGGTCGGCGCCGATCGACCGGGACGGATAATTTAATACCACAAATGGCATGTTGCATCCGTGCAACATCGTTCTTACGCAGCATAGGTATTACTGGGCCTTTCTGGGTCTTTTTCCTGATGGCGTGTGGGCCGATGTTTTCCTCACTGTAGATATAGGCATGACAATGCCGATGATGTGGCCCACTACCATGCGTATCTGGATGTTCTGCTGGCCTCGCGTGGCACTTACCAGACTGATGGCAACTAGATAGAGGGCCTTAGGCCCGACCTGAGGGTGTTGTCCCTCCGGTATATAGAGTCGCCCTCATATTCTGGCCAGTTGATTGGTCGTTCTTGGTCCTTGGTGTTAACATTGTTTACTCCGCGTGTCCTGCCCAGTGCCGTTCCCCCCCGGCAAGGACTCTGTTCCAGGCAGTTAGGGGAACCTACCACCAGGCTTGGTGCTGGTTAACCCTACACCTCCCGGCGTGGTGGTGGAGACCGAGTTAATACGTTGGTGCTTTGTATCTTGGATGGCCTGTCGATTGTGTTGGTGTGTGTTGGGTGCATTAGGTTTTTCCTACCCCTTGGTTTCCTCCCTGTGCGTAGGGAGAGGGCTCCCTACCTTTGTGGGGGGGGAGGTGTTACGTCGCGTAACTTTTGTTGTTGTTACGGACGTAAATTAGGTCCCTTGTTGCCTCAGCCATTCCGGAGCAGTTCGCTGACTTTCCTAGGCTTACGTGTAGTAAGGACCTTTTGGCCGGTCGGTACCGGGCCTTGTGACGTGGCAATTGTACAGTATGGTGGTTCGGTGCGGTCGCGCAGCGCTGCGTACTTTAGTAGTGGTCCTTTTATCCTGCGTGTGAACCTTGTGGACGTGCGTTGGTCCTGTGGGCGAGGGTCGATGTCGGCCCGAGCATACACGCCTGTCGGCGATCATTTATGCAGCAGTTGTCCTTCGTGAATGGCACTCGGCGTGTGTTAAATGAATTAACACATATAGGCTTGGGTCACGGCAGTGTAGTATTGTTTCCTTCGTAGTACCCTGGTTTTATTCGGTATATGGCGTATTATAAGGGAATGCATTGAGAAGCAGCGTCGTCGCGTCCTAGGTCTTATAGCCAATATAGCTCCTCACTCCTAGGTAGGTGCCTCATCACTAGTTTAGGTCAGGTTAGTTAGGCGAGGTGTTTGGGATAGAGTCGAGCCAGGACGTAACAATAACCAAATTCCAATACTTTATGTGACTGCGAGCCCACAATATAACACCAGCCCCTTTTTCTTTCGAGCAGTCACATCCACCCCTCGCGGCCACTTAACCACAACCCACAGTCGACATACATGCCAACAATCCTCACAATATCGACCACCACCCAAGGGTTACTCACAAACACTCTCGGAGACAGTACGCACAAGACGCTATGTACTAGGGGAGCTCCAACCCCTCTAACTTGGCGCCCATTCACGCCTTGCACATACTGCCAGTGTCTGAAGTAAGTCATGTAAGCAAGCGAGAATACAAGACTGATCTAAACGACCACCCTTGACCCCGGCACACCCACACGACCCATGCACATTACAAACCCGTTCCAACCGCACCAGTCCTCAACCAAGGACACTCCCCCACCAAATCAATTATGGAGCAAATTATCCAACCGTGCCGGGTCACCATCAGTATAGGGCAGGCATAAGGATCACCCCCGGCCCAAACAACGTTCTCAAATTGGCCACAGGCTAAAATTCCACAGGGTCCAAGCTCAAACAACCAACAACTCCCGCAGATCCCCAAAAGAACCTGCCATCACCATCCGCAAGATGCGATACTGCTCTCGCGCTGCTGCAAACAGCTTGGTCACCGCGTCCGCCGGGTTCAGCCTCCCGGGTGGTCCCACGCGGAATGGGGTCATTTTTGGCGCATTTTGCAAGAAAAAAACGCTAGTTTCAATCGTCCGATCGCGTTTTTTCGCGCGAATTTGGCGTCCGATCGCGTATTTTCGAGCTAATTTGGTGTCATAAAATGCTTAATTCATGTCAATTTGAGCGTACATTCCACATCGAGAGGCTTGAAAGTTAGTAATTCATGTCAATTTTACGTGGAGAGGCTCGACATCATCCTAGTTACCTTTGTATTAACCATAGGACGAGCATTGCTAGCGCATGTCCAAGTGCTAACTTCCCCTCAAGCTTTCGAAGGCCTCTTCCGTAATTTCGCTTCCGCGATCTGCTGTTCCGTTTTCGAGTTCCTCCTGGCCGGGCCCACTTCAAATGTTCCGCCGTCCAAGCCAAGTGTGTGACACTTTTTCGCTATTTTCGCAAAAAAAAAATAAAATTTCGCACGAGTTCGCGTGATTTTCGCGTGATTTTCGCAAAATTTTCACACATTTTCGCACGATTTCGCACGATTTCGCACAATTTTGCATGATTTCGCACAATTTCGCATGGATTTCAACCAAGGGTCGTTTTGGGGAGTGACGTTTGACAAAATTTCGCATGAATTCACACACGTTGTGCACATCAAAATTTTTTACCGTCGACATTTTTCACATGAAATTTCGCACAATTTCAGCAAATTTCGCACAAATTCGCACGATTTCAGCAAATTTCACACGATTTCAGCAAATTTCGCACAATTTCGCACGATTTCGCACGACGAATCACTCTGCAGAGTGACGATCGTCGAAAAAGTCAAAAAAACGACCAAAAGTGTCACACTTTTCGGAACATTTGAAGTGGGCCCGGCCTCCTCTTCTTATCGATCTCCTTTGCAGGCGCCCAGACTTCCACATCCTTCCAGCTCTTGCCATCCGTCAGCTTTACCACCTTCATCGCGTAGTCCAGCGGCATCCACCATGCACAACTTGTTCTTCAACTTCCCTCCCTTCTCCCCCTCAGCGAAAAACTTAAATGCGACGTCCCTCCACTTGGTGTCGTATCCAGACACCTGCCCATAAAGCATGACGTCTTCTAGCTTGGCATACATTGGCGTAGCCGTATCCTTGTTCCCTGCTTGCATAATGGCTGAAGTCCACCCATCACTGCCGAGGCCATAGTATAGTTGGCAGCCGAGGCAATCCGTGTAGAAGTAAGTGTTGAAGTTTTGCTGACGAACTTGGCCTTTGCGCCGTAGGCGGACCTAGCGCCTGAACGGGAGTTACCGGACAGCCAAGTGGCACTGCACACACGTTATGATGGTTCCTACGGACATTTGGATATTTTTCAGGAGAGGCCTCTAGCCGTACTGGTCTTTAATGTGTTCTAGACGGTTCGAGAAGCCCGTCCCCGCGGACCTCACGTCATGCCTGGTTGGCAGCGCCAGGAGCAGCCACCAACGGGGACGAAGGGACAAAATGGGCAAGGCACGAGCTATGCCAGCAATCCGGACCTTGTATCGTAATTTACCACGTTGCTCTACAGATTATTTACCATCGCTTAATCCTGGAGTGTAAATCTCCTGTGGGCTCGAGTGTGAATCCCTCGCCTACTGGGTGTAAGTCTTCCCGCATTGAGTGTTTTAGTCTGTGTGGTAACATTGTAATATACGAAACCGGTTTTCCGGGTTTGAGCTTATTCGTATTGTGTAACAAGTATTAGCCATATATAAGCCACCATCGTGCGCTGTGACGCATAGGAAGTCAAAGGTCTTTCGCATTCATTCTCAATCACTAAGGCGCTATTTTAAATAGCCATACGTGTTAAATCCAGTTCCTCGCACAGGATCGAACGGAAGCTCTTCGTGAAGCAGAAGGGGGGGGCGGCTATCAACTACCGCGACACGTCCTGGCTCTACACCTTTGACGAACCAAGCCAACGACTGTTTATCTTGACCAGCCACTACCAGCGCAGCCTCGGCGACCTCAACACAGCGCTCAGCGCCCCCGCCCCCGCACAGCCGGCAGCCCCATTGGCTCCCTCCCTCTGCAAGGATGACATCCGCGCAGTGCTGGATCGAGGAGCACGTGACCTGGCCGCTGGCCGAGAAGCTGACCTCGCTGAACACGACGCTCAACACGGTGGAGGCCCGGGTCTCCAATGTGGAAACCAAGGTCGTCCACAAGCTCCAGCCCCAGTTCACGACGCTGCACACCGCGGCGCAAGCTTCGGAAACGCATGCTGCACTTGTCTCTCGCCTTAACCAGGTGGAGGGCAAGTGCGGCGTGCTAGCTCATGAAGAAGCTTGAGGCCATCACCGCCCACACCGAGGCCCTGGCCACACAGGTCCCCAAGATAGCGGAGCAGACGGCCATGCACCATTGCATCCCATTGCCGCCAACGCACGGTACACAACCCGCCATAGCCTTAGCCTAGTCCTAGTACAGCCATGCTACGCCCTGGCTATGTTCAGATTACTTGCCCACGCTATACTTGTTATGCCACGCTTACATATGGGTCTTATTGCACCCACAGTTTGCCGGATCGTTAGCCTGTCCTTAGCTAGAGCGCCCGAATGCAGCTGTGGCATGCCTTTGGCATGAAGGAGACTGGGGGTCTCTGCCCTTTCTCCTGTAGTGCACACACAGGGATTACAAGCACCGGCTTCGGTGCTCCGTGACTCCCCAACGGGAGCACGTGTTTAATTGATTGCCACCGCCAGGCCCAGCAACGGGAGGTCACCGACCGCGCTCGCCGCGAGTGCCGAGTGGTGCTACGTCGCTTCCCCCAGAAGCCAGGTGAGACGTCAACCTCCCTTGCTGACGAGCTCAAGAACCAGCTTCTTACCCTCATGGGCCTGGTAGGTGAGGTAGTGAACTGCGTGGGTGCCACCGCCTTCCCCACTCACGGGACAAGGCGGCTCCCCCACCAGTCCTGCTCATGCACCTTCCCGGCTCCCGGCTGAGGATAGGCAGCGGTTCCTCTCTCGTCGCAAGAGGTTGCACGACCTCACCTGGAATTAAGTCCTCTGGATGACGACCTGACCCCCGCTCAGCAACAGCAGCGACGCGACCTGTGGCTGGAATACCTCCGCCATATACATAAGCACTATACATAAGCGCTGTGACGAAAATGGCTGACGGCGGTATGGCTGACGGCGGCGTTCAGATCTTTTGCGTCTGAGCCCCAAATTCGGTCAGACCACTTGCATTCGATGCGCCTTTCTAAGACGCACTTGCCAGTATAAACGGTTACGGCTGCCACGCAGTATAGACAAAGTTACGCACGTGACCAGCTATGACGACTACCAAAGCAAAACGAGGGCTGGAAAAGGAGCTGGCACAGCTTCCCAGCGCCCATGCAGCCCAACCCTCTCGCCCTCGCCATTGTTCAGCCGACAGGCTTACCCGCCAAACCCTCGCCAAGCGCCTCGCCTGAACCCAAGAAACCATGCCACGATCGCCACAAATGGAGCCACTTCTTGCCCGGCGACGGAATGTTCTCCCTCGTCGAGTGGCAGAAACTGTCGCCGCAGGAATGCGTCGAGGTTCTCGAGTTCCTCGTACAGGAACGGAAGCTCTTCGTGGCCATGAAGGGGGGGGCGGCTATCGACTACCGCGACACGTCCTGGCTCTACCAGATTGACGAACCAAGCCAACGCCTGTTTATCTTGACCAGCCACTACCAGCGCAGCGTCGGCGACATCGGCCGAGCGATCAACGCCAGCCTCGCACAGCCGGCTGCCCCATCGGCTCCCTCCCTCTGCAAGGATGACCTCCGCGCAGTGCTGGAGGAGCACGTGACCTGGCCGCTGGCCGAGCAGCTGACATCGCTGAACACCACGCTCAACAAGGTCGAGGCCCGGGTCTCCAACGTGGAAACCAAGGTCGTCCACAAGCTCCAACCCCAGTTCACGGCGCTACACACCGCGGAGCAGGCTTCGGAAAAGCATGCTACACTTGTCTCTCGCCTTAACCAGGTGGAGGGAAAGTGTGGCGTGCTCCTGAAGAAGCTTGAGGCCATCACCGCCCACACCGAGGCCCTGGCCACACAGGTCCCCAAGATAGCGGAGCAGACGGCCACCATTGCATCCCAGCCACCCCGGCAGGATGCTGGTGACCTCCCGCCGCTCTCCTACGCGGACCTGCTGCGGTCAGCGACCGCCTCCACCACCGACGCCATCGCCACAAAGCTCCAGGAGCTGGAGAACCACCGCCAGGCCCAGCAACGGGAGGTCACCGACCGCGCTCGCCGCGAGTGCCGAGTGGTGCTACGTCGCTTCCCCCAGAAGCCAGGTGAGACGTCAACCTCTCTTGCTGACGAGCTCAAGAACCAGCTTCTTACCCTCATGGGCCTGGTAGGTGAGGTAGCACTGAGCGGGTGCCACCGCCTTCCCCACTCACGGGACAAGGCGGCTCCCCCACCAGTCCTCCTCACCTTCCCCTCCCCTGAGGATAAGCAGCGGTTCCTCTCTCGTCGCAAGCGGTTGCACGACCTCACCTGGACGCTGGATGACGACCTCACCCCCGCTCAGCAACAGCAGCGACGCGACCTGTGGCCGGAATACCTCCGCCATAAGCAGGACCCCCAGAAGCCCAAGGTGTACTGGAGGGGCGGGGACCTGATGATCAACCACAAGATGTGGACGCCCCCAGCGGGCTAGAATAGCAATAGCCCTAGATTGTAACCATTGGCGTCACTGCCGCTAAGGCAGCCATGCCTAGACTGTTTGCCTAGCTGTGCCAACACACCTAGTCACGTGCCGCCAACGCACGGTCCACAACCAGCCATAGCCTACTAGTACAGCCATGCTACGCCCTGGCTATGTTTAGCCAAGCCATGCCTATAATGGGACCCCCCCATGGATGTTGCATTAAGAATTTAGCCATGCTATGCCATGCAGAGAGATGCTCTCTGTCGAGAAGCCATGTCCTAGCTCTTGTATAGCCATGCTGATCTTCCTCCCTCACAGGCATGCTCCCCCCTTACCCGGGCATAGCGTGATAGACCATGAGGGTGCAGGTGCCCTGGTGCACCTAGAGCAAGGGTAGCTTACATTCCCACCCTTGCATGAAGTAGCCTAGGATGTATTAAAAGCCATATGCCCCTTCTCAGGGATATGCGCTACATTGACTCCCAACGGAGCGATGTTGATAATAATAATACATAAGCAGGACCCCCAGAAGCCCAAGGTGTACTGGAGGGGCGGGGACCTGATGATCAACCACAAGATGTGGACGCCCCCAGCGGGCTAGTAGCAATAGCCCTAGCTTGTATCCATTGGAGTCACTGCCGCTAAGGCAGCCATGCTTACAGTGTATAGTTAGCCATGCTTACAGTGTAGTTAGAATGTTGCCTAGCTGTGCCAACATACCTAGTCACGTGCCGCCAACGCACGGTACACAACCAGCCATAGCCTTAGCCTAGTCCTCGTACAGCCATGCTACGCCCTGGCTATGTTCAGATCACTTGCCCATGCTACTTGTTATGCCACGCTCACATGGGTCTTATTGCACCCACAGTTTGCCGGATCGGTATAGCATGTCCTTTTAGCTAGCGCGCCCGAATGCAGCTGTGGCATGCCTTTGGCATGAAGTTAGACGCCGCAAGGCCCGCACCTTCAAAGAACAGCTAGTAGAGGACATGGGCAGTGGCCTAGGCCTCTCCGCGTGATTTGGAAGAAGATGATGGACCAGGCCAAGTGGGCCCAGGTCATAGAGGACAACGAGCCCCCCCCGGCCTGTGGGGAAGCGCCCGCGTGTGCAAACCCACGGGAGGCATGCCAGACAGCTCCCCTAGGGCAGCGCGATGTTGTTTAGATAGACGTGGTAGTAATGCTGTTAGATAGAGGTTGTAGGTAGCTGATATAGATAGATTAGACCGATAGTACTGTTTGCATCCATCCATCCATCCATCCATCCATCCATCCATCCATCCATCCATCCATCCATCCATCCATCCATCCATCCATCCATCCATCCATCCATCCATCCATCCATCCATCCATCCATCCATCCATCCATCCATCCATCCATCCATCCATCCATCCATCCATCCATCCATCCATCCATCCATCCATCCATCCATCCATCCATCCATCCATCCATCCATCCATCCATCCATCCATCCATCCATCCATCCATCCATCCATCCATCCATCCATCCATCCATCCATCCATCCATCCATCCATCCATCCATCCATCCATCCATCCATCCATCCATCCATCCATCCATCCATCCATCCATCCATCCATCCATCCATCCATCCATCCATCCATCCATCCATCCATCCATCCATCCATCCATCCATCCATCCATCCATCCATCCATCCATCCATCCATCCATCCATCCATCCATCCATCCATCCATCCATCCATCCATCCATCCATCCATCCATCCATCCATCCATCCATCCATCCATCCATCCATCCATCCATCCATCCATCCATCCATCCATCCATCCATCCATCCATCCATCCATCCATCCATCCATCCATCCATCCATCCATCCATCCATCCATCCATCCATCCATCCATCCATCCATCCATCCATCCATCCATCCATCCATCCATCCATCCATCCATCCATCCATCCATCCATCCATCCATCCATCCATCCATCCATCCATCCATCCATCCATCCATCCATCCATCCATCCATCCATCCATCCATCCATCCATCCATCCATCCATCCATCCATCCATCCATCCATCCATCCATCCATCCATCCATCCATCCATCCATCCATCCATCCATCCATCCATCCATCCATCCATCCATCCATCCATCCATCCATCCATCCATCCATCCATCCATCCATCCATCCATCCATCCATCCATCCATCCATCCATCCATCCATCCATCCATCCATCCATCCATCCATCCATCCATCCATCCATCCATCCATCCATCCATCCATCCATCCATCCATCCATCCATCCATCCATCCATCCATCCATCCATCCATCCATCCATCCATCCATCCATCCATCCATCCATCCATCCATCCATCCATCCATCCATCCATCCATCCATCCATCCATCCATCCATCCATCCATCCATCCATCCATCCATCCATCCATCCATCCATCCATCCATCCATCCATCCATCCATCCATCCATCCATCCATCCATCCATCCATCCATCCATCCATCCATCCATCCATCCATCCATCCATCCATCCATCCATCCATCCATCCATCCATCCATCCATCCATCCATCCATCCATCCATCCATCCATCCATCCATCCATCCATCCATCCATCCATCCATCCATCCATCCATCCATCCATCCATCCATCCATCCATCCATCCATCCATCCATCCATCCATCCATCCATCCATCCATCCATCCATCCATCCATCCATCCATCCATCCATCCATCCATCCATCCATCCATCCATCCATCCATCCATCCATCCATCCATCCATCCATCCATCCATCCATCCATCCATCCATCCATCCATCCATCCATCCATCCATCCATCACTATACTTTTCGTCCGAGGGTGGTAAAAAGCATCCGAGGCGTAAATTACGAGGTCTTATCTTACTACCTAGATCCGAGGCGTGAGATCCAACGCCGTAATCATTACTACGTAGGATGATAGGTAGTAATTTTACTAGCCGTAAGTAAAAGTAACGTTACGACTGCACATCTTTGGTAGTACATTACCGACAGAGTAAATTACCGCGACGGGTCTTGGTTGGTAATCTACCACCTGTAGATTAGGTGCCAGTGATCCGATGCTGTAAGATACGTTTCAGTAAGTTACTTCGGGGATCTTTGCCTGTACACGGCCAGATGGATAATTATATTGTAATGGAGAAGTGGGAGAACGTGCGTGTCTATTAGCAAATGCAGCGAAATATAAAAATGTAGTTATCAGCCTTTTTCGCCTATTCAGCAGTTGTCGTTGTCGGCCGTTGTCATTAAGCGGCTATAGATTATGTGTGCTGGGGCCGGTGAAAAGACGCTAGCAAAGTTCGTCTGAATGGCGTCCAATAGAGGGGATTTTATTCTTAGTGGATTGTTGGACGAGGAGAAGGCGAGGTTGCTGGCGGAGAATGCGAAAGAGCAGAGGGAAGCAGCGGAAGCCGTGCGTGGAAGATGAGGTAACGGGATGGAGTGTGGGCCCTGGCTTCTGGTTATGAAATGATGGCGGTTGCAGGCCAGCCGTGCTCGCTGGTAATGGGTGCGTGGTGTTGAAATCCAAGTTCTGCGCGTATTCTGTTTTTTGGTCAATGATTGAAGGGATGTCGCCTTGTTTTATTTTTGTGCATCTGCGTCCCGTCGTGACTGCCTCGTCATGGACGCCCAGGGGTAGAAGTTCGAACGAGGGAATGATTTTTCAAACGCCTGGATATGTTATGATAGTACGAATAAATGGTAATGGGTAGAGGCGGCCAAAATTTTGTTGGAAGTGTGCCAACGCCGCACATACGACTTGAACAACCCTAGGTATCTTAGGAAAAGGAAACACGGATACGTCGGAGTGGAGGAAGAGGAAGACGATGACGATGGTGAAGACGGAGAGGTTTACAATGGAGGCCTTGAGAATGGGGAGACATTGAAGCAGGAGAGCAGGGTAGCGGTGAGTGGCCCGTCATGAATTACATTGTGGTTGCAGTTGTTAGCGAGGCGTGTTGATTGCTTCTTGCCGCGGGTAATCGCTAGCGTGCATAACCTTCTTTTTTCAACAGGTGTTCTGGTGCATTGACTGCCGCAAAGCAATTAATGGGACTGATTATGTGCCTATCATGCCGTTTGGGAATCATACATTGCCAACATTTCGTGTTTAGAAGGCGCGCCTTCAGAAGCATATTCAGCACCGCACGAGCCAGGTGCTGAAGGCGTGCTTGGAGAGGAAGGGTATAAAGTGCGCATGACCGCATCGAAGAAGAAGAAGCAGCAGGAATCGGGCAAGACCATGATAACCGAGCCAGGATTGGCTTTCGTGCATGCAGTACATGGTGCGGCGCAGGCAGTGAATGCTGCATCGATTGCAGCGGTGCAGCCTGTGGCCATGGCGGTGCAGGGCGCGGGTCCTGAAGTGTGGGCGTTGGCGAAGCAGATTCACGATGCTGTCATGGCCACGTTGTGAAGCCAAGGAATGGGTGTTGGTTCCAGTCAGGTGCCTCGCCCGGAGGAAGCTTTTCTGCTGTAAGCAGAGGTGCGGCATCAAGCATTTGCAATCGCCATGAGAGCAGTGGAGATGTCTGCGGCATTGGGAGATCTGCAGACAATTGCAGGAGGACATTGTGCGGTACGCTTGTAGGGTGTATGCTGTGTTGTTCCGCTCGCTAATGGACATGTGCCCCTGTAACCTCTTCCAGGCTACTATCTCCTATACACCTCTTCAGGCTTGAAAAGTAAATTGCTGTACGGTTCACAATTGGCATGGCTTGACATGCACGCGTCCTTGACTGTGGTCTGCATGGGTTTGGGGTTTAGCGGTTTACATCAGACTCAGCTGTGTATCTGCTTAATCAGCCGACGTGTCACATGGGGACAGCAACGGCGCTGGGATGCAGCCCGGTGTGAATGCGAGTAAGGTACGCGCTGTCATGCATGACGGATGGGTCGTGGAAGCCACGACCCACGTTTTTGTGTGTGCACGGGGGGGCTAGGGTGCCAGTCCTTGTGTTGCTGCCATCCATATGGGCATGGATATGCGGGAAGCTTTCCCCGTACCCATACTTAATGATGCATGGACTGGTTGTGTCAGCCAAGGGTTTAGCTGTCGTGGGTTTGCTGACTGATCATGGCAGGCTGCTAGGCTGGTGCTAGAACAGCCATAGCGCGGTTACTGCTATGTCTTGCCCGTGCTAACTGATGCTGCAGCCATGCGTGGAGCGCGAATCGTCCCGTGAGGAGAAGGAGGAGGCGGGGCCGGTGCACCCACGGGCAGGGCCGGAGAAGAAGGAGGCGGAGCACCCAGTGTGGGAGAAGGAGAAGGCGGGGAAGCACTGAAGCTCCACCCCATGTCAGGCCTGTAGTATAGGTGCCAGTTAACTAAACCCATGCACGTGCAGGTTGTAGCTCAGAATGTATTAAAAATCATATGCCCCTTTGCAGGTATATATGTGTAACAGTGACATGTGTAACAGTGACTCCCAACGGATCTATGTTCCTAATGTATTAAATTCTTACTGAATAATTGTTGTATTTATGAACCCATGAAGAGCAAAGCCCGGTGGGGAGTACATGTAACGCATTACCACGAGAAGGGGTCCCCACACCGCATTTCTTCGCTCTCTGTTCCTATGCAGAACAAGAAGAGGTGGAAGACCAATGTCCCGGCTCACACGCCAGCCCATGTGGGTAAGCCCCCTCCCCCAAAGCGGAAGGGGCGCTTTGGGGAGAAGTGTAGTTAGGATTTTGTAGACTAGATAGCTTAGAGTTAGCTTATTTCGATGTCGCGGCTTGACCCACCTCTACCCATTCAGCAAGGAATATGCATGTGCTGCATGATCTCCCAACGGAGGCATGTTATAATTTTATTTGATTCTTTAATGTAGTGTCTTGGGGCATGATGCAGATGAGATTTGTAACTTCCGTGTAATTATGTTTCTAAAGAGATTAGCATAGTACTCTAAACATGCCCATGCGCATGACACGCAAGTACTAACTTACTTACACCAGACCTGGCAATAAACAAGCATTGATGGGATGGACCCAGCGATACATAATGGGCGTGCATGCATAAAAAATATACACTATGCATGGCCCAATGGGCATGCATTCAAATAATTACAAATGAAGGCCGACATGAGAGCACTGAAGCCAAACTAGACCGGGCCACAATTAACCCTCCAGCACCAAAGTTCCACTGCATGATGTAAGACAAGCCTGACATCCATCCATCCATCCATCCATCCATCCATCCATCCATCCATCCATCCATCCATCCATCCATCCATCCATCCATCCATCCATCCATCCATCCATCCATCCATCCATCCATCCATCCATCCATCCATCCATCCATCCATCCATCCATCCATCCATCCATCCATCCATCCATCCATCCATCCATCCATCCATCCATCCATCCATCCATCCATCCATCCATCCATCCATCCATCCATCCATCCATCCATCCATCCATCCATCCATCCATCCATCCATCCATCCATCCATCCATCCATCCATCCATCCATCCATCCATCCATCCATCCATCCATCCATCCATCCATCCATCCATCCATCCATCCATCCATCCATCCATCCATCCATCCATCCATCCATCCATCCATCCATCCATCCATCCATCCATCCATCCATCCATCCATCCATCCATCCATCCATCCATCCATCCATCCATCCATCCATCCATCCATCCATCCATCCATTGATCGGGGTATCAAGGAGACAACCAGCGCAGGCCAGAAATCGGGAGAATCAGAAATCGGGGTATAGTCCTAGTACAGCCATGCTACGTCCTGGCTATGATGAGATTACTTGCCCACGCTCCTAGTGTTATGCCATGCTCACATGGGTCTTATTGCACCCACAGATTGCCGGATCGTTAGCGTGTCCGTTTAGCTAGCGTTCCCGAATGCAGCTGTGGCATGCCTTAGGCATGAAGGAGACTGGGGGTCTCTGCCCTTTCTCCTGTTGTGCACACACAGGGATTAAAAGCACTTCGGTGCTCCGTGACTCCCCAACGGGAGCACGTGTTTAATTAATTAATTAATTAATTAATTAATTAATTAATTAATTAATCGGGGTTAACTAATGCTCCTTGACTCCCTAATGGGGGCATGAGTTTAATAAATGAATTAAGTAGTTAGTTAATAAATCAGGTTGATTCAGATGAGGTCCCTGCTGGTTCCTTGTGGACTGGCCAGCCAGGGAGCCTTCTTGAGGCATTTAAGCGCGCCATTCTTGCCCCCATGTTACTCACTGGTGAGCTGGACATGTCGGCTGTCCGCCTCCCCCGCGCGCGGGGGAAGGCTGGCCCGGCCCCCGTGCTCCTCACCTTTAAGTACATGGCGGACAAGCTGGCGTTCCTTAAATGCCGCAAGAAGCTCTCGGAGACTCGCTTCACGCTGGACGACGACTTGACCCTGGCCCAGCAACAACGGCGACGCGAGCTATGGCCGGCCTACCTTCAGCTCCGGCAGAGCGCAAGGGGGAAGCCGGTATACTGGAGGGGGGCGGTCATCCACGTTGACCACAAGCCCTGGCAGCCCCCTCCTGCCACCTCAGACTAGGAATATATATACCAGTAGTGTAGATTAGTAAGGCTTAGCCTAGCATGTGGCCCACGCGCATGTGCGCCCATAATGGCCCCCATGGATGATGCCTTCAACATTTAGCCATGCTTTGTCTATAATGGGACCCCCATGGATGTTGCATTAAGAACTTAGCCATGCTATGCCATGCAGAGAGATGCTCTCTGTCGAGAAGCCATGCCCTAGCCCTTGCATAGCCATGATGATCTTCCTCCCCCGTGCCAGGATCCCCTTAGCTGGGTTGAACCTGAGACAGCATGGTGGTGCCGGTGCCCTTGCGGCACCTAGAGCAAGTGTTGCTTACATTCCCACCCTTGCATGAAGTAGCCTAGGATGTATTTAAAGCCATATGCCCCTTCTCAGGGATATGTGCTACATTGACTCCCAACGGAGTGATTTTTGATCAGAGTGATGTTGATAATTAATTAATTAATTAATTAATGGTCAGGCCCTTGCCGACCATGTAAGAACGAACCTGTTAGGCGACGCAGTGGCCAACATTGGACATACCGCCATATGTTTGTCTCCGCGATATGATTTTAGCTGACATGCAGAGCACAGACACTGTTGGCGTCATCCGCTCAACCCCTCTTATTCAGACATGGGACCTCGGATATGTAGGATTAGTAGCGTTGCCCAGGCGGACATTGTCAAAGACTACGACCCCCCAGTTGTGGGTCCTAGGAAATTTAACAAGCATGATTGTCTCCTTGTTGATAGGCATTAATTAATCCTTGATGATAGGCATTGCTTGCGTGCAAGAGTAGCTCGAGGCCCATATTTTAGACTACTAGCTGAGCTGTGGACATACATGGCGATGCCATGGTAACCGGAGACGTCCGTCCTATAGTCAGCAAAATTGGTGCGAGAGGTCCCCAGTTCGATTCCGGTCGGATTCATTTGCAGATCGCGTTTTTCCGCGTTTTCCGCGGCCCGGTACTGAACGCAAATGGTTTTCACCTTTGCGGAGTGCCTGATCAAATACATGTAGTTATTGACGTCTTGACGGATATTGACGTCTTGGGGTGACTTCCACTATATCTTCTTTGGGGAATTCAGAGATCCCGGTCCCCCAACATGGACATGAGACTAATTAAAATCAATTAATCAATGTCATGAATAGAGCGCGTTCATGACGTTCAGTCATGAACAGAGCCCTAACCTTAAACACATAAGAAAACAATTATGGCGGGCCATGTGACCAATGTAAGAAGCTTAGCCCCCAAACATATTGTTGTCTCACGTAATGAATCACTTGCTGATCAACAAATCGATGGTTATCTCATAGGCACAATGTACCTCTGACCATCATTGCTGGCCCATGCATGCATGCACCAATGGCAGCCTACATGACACATACATCGCTTATTTGCCATGTAAAAAATGCGACAAAGTGTCCATATAGGTACTCATAGATTAGCACAAATTCCTTAGCACGATGTGGACAACTTTACTTAACGGTGAAAGCCTGTCTCGCCCTTATTGCCTTGAGGGTTCCCGGCGATAGGTCCTGTCTGTTGGTCGACATTTTTCTTTTGCAGCTGGCCATCGTCGGTAGCTATGAATGATCTCGATGCTAGCAATTACGATGATGATACCCGAGGTAGTCTATACCTCGGATCGAGAGCTTCTTCTTGTATGGCAATGCCGGCAGGGCGATGACGGTGACGGCCGTCACCGTCATCGCTCTCGACGGGCGTGATGGAAAGGACCTGTTTGATAGGCGGCAGCTATTTTTAATATAGGTCGTTTACTATTACTCCCAATAAAGAGTTATGAGGTTGGCCCTCGGCATGGCGATCACGGGGCGATGACGGGGCGATGACGGGGCGATGACGGGGCGTTGACGCGCGTGATGAATAGGATCTGTTTGATAGGCGGCGGCTATTGGTAATATAGTTTGTTGATTAAGAGAAGAGTTTAGATGTTGGCCCGTCGAGGGCGATGACGGTGACGGCGTCACCGTCATCGCCCTCGACGGGCGTCATGAATACGACCTTTTTTATATGCGGCGGCTATTGGTAATATAGGTCGTTGACTATTACTCCGAATAAAGAGTTAAGAGGTTGGCCCTCGGCATGGCGATCACGGGGCGATGACGGGCAGTGTTTTTTTTAAGGTTTTCGTTACTAGTGGCGCTAGGCCACTTGTGGCGTTTCGAACTATGAAAACTTCAGTTTACTCGGCCAATGTGTGGCTTTAAGCCAATTAAAATTGGGCTTGGCACGGCCACGTGTGGCGGGCTGGCTTTTTGGTGCAGCAAATGACCCTACCGGCAGCGGGGTCAGCGCGGCGCGGCGCCGTACTGGCATTCCAAGTTCAAAGTAGTTCAGAACAGTATGTTTAATTATCTTAAGTTCAAACTAGTAGAATTTATTAGAATCATTCACGCCTTAAGTTGGGTTCACGCCTGAAGTTGGGTTGACCAAAAACCTCGAACCCAACTTAAGGCGTGAATGCCTGTACACAAGGCGGGCGAGCGTCTCCGTCTCAGGCATCGGCGCCGGGCGTACTTGGTAAATTAACAACAACGATTACCACTACAGCCACTGCTTAACAAAACGATTACTGAAGTGCCGAAAGTCGAAACACATAGTCAATGCAATGCAGTACAGTACTGTATGGCTGGCGAGTGACTGGAACTGAGGCGCCAGCCGCCAGGCCGCCAGCCAGCTGAAGCCAGAAAATGCACACAAGCTGCAGTCTGCACAGTGCACTCTGGTCTCTGGCAGCGGGCCACTTGCCACTTGGCACTTGGCCGGGCTCTACGTACATGCACTATGCAGTCAGTAAGTCAGTCAGTCATAGTAATACTCATAGTAGTTCTAGTACTAGGGAGGCTTGTGGCGGAACGCCGGCCGGAAGACCGGCTGACACCGCCAATTGTGGCGTAGCCAGTGTTTTTTTTAGTGGCGATACACCGCCAAATGTGGCGGTGTGGCACTTTTTTTGGCAAAATGTGGCGGTGCCACCCACTTGGACAGGGCACCCAAGAAGCCACAATTTGGCCGTGCTGTTCTACTTTGTAGTTTCGTTTCGCCACAGGGTGGCCGTGCCTGAAGTTCACTCTAGTACAGGCTACGCCCGGCGTCACCGTCATCGCCCTCGACGGGCGTCATGAATACGACCTGTTTGATATGCGGCGGCTATTGGTAATATAGGTCGTTGATTATGCCCGTCGGTATTTACATGTAGGGATAAAGAGGTGGGCCCTCGGGAATTACATCGGGCTGTACTAGGCCGGTATACCGTAGTTGTGTATCACCACCCTCCTTCCCACGGCAGGACCCGCTGTTGTACTGGCGGCAGTTGTGTACCACCTGTACGGTATTTGTGTACCACCCCCCTCCTTCCCACGGCAGGTACGCAGCGCCCGGCTGTTGTCCTGGCTGCGGTTGTGTACCACCTGTACGGTATTTGTGTACCACCCCCCTCCTTCCCACGGCAGGTACGCAGCGCCCGGCTGTTGTCCTGGCTGCAGTTGTGTACCACCTGTACGGTATTTGTGTACCACCCCCCTCCTTCCCACGGCAGGTACGCAGCGCCCGGCTGTTGTCCTGGCTGCGGTTGTGTACCACCTGTACGGTATTTGTGTACCACCCCCCTCCTTCCCACGGCAGGTACGCAGCGCCCGGCTGTTGTCCTGGCTGCAGTTGTGTACCACCTGTACGGTATTTGTGTACCACCCCCCTCCTTCCCACGGCAGGTACGCAGCGCCCGGCTGTTGTCCTGGCTGCAGTTGTGTACCACCTGTACGGTATTTGTGTACCACCACCCTCCATGGCCCATGCAGCCCGGCCCGGCATCGTGCCGTCGCCGACCCGACAACGTTTTCTCGAACAACACGAATTTGAATTTTAGGCACTGGAGCGGCTGGCACGCTAGCGGCACGACCAACGGAACAAGAGAACCGAGAAACTGTGGCCGCCAGGAGGATAAAGGTTTCAAGGCGCATGCGTTTGAGGCTAGCCAGAACCGAATGCGAGGTTTTACTTTATCAAACCGATGTATATCAATGTGGCCAGAATTCTTTTCCAGTTGCGGGGTCGTGTGTCGCCAATTTGTTGTTGGGCCGGGCACTTTAATCGTGATTGCAAGAAGTCAGTTCACGACGCCGTTAGCGTGGCATTTATGTACAGCAATTCATCGTTCGGCTTCTTTATCCTATCGGCAACTCCTCACGACGTGTGAGCGTGAGTCGGTTGTCGTGTGAATGGACACTTTCTGGGAAAGTAAGTCACTAGAGTGCCAATTTCACCGATCGCAAAACATTTACCCAGTTTGGGCAGATAGACCTGGCTAAATACGAGGGCGAGCGGAAGTAATTGTTGATGCATAGCCATCTGCTTCCTGCGCTTTGTAATTGTAATGAGTTGTTCGCAAATCGGCGTCTCTAGCGGTTACTCCTCTGTGCACAGCTGGCTACCAAGAAGACTTCATTGGCAGCCGGACTGCGGATGCGCGTCGTTGGAATATTAGCAACGTTAACATGTTTGCTGCGTTTTTTGTGAAGCTTGTCTAGCCGACTGCATTTGGAGACTTGGCAAGGTTGCCTCCAATCGTTGAAGTCACAACCTGGGTGTCAATTCACGTTTACTAGCCACGGTCATAGTAACATTCTAATGGCATTTGTCCCAGTTTCAACATGGGTTTTCACTCTGATCTGATGGAGTTAAGGGCCTAGCTCCGTGGTTTTGTGTCATTGTAGCAGTTTAGTCGCCTGCTAACGTAGTGAATCTTCCATCCCACCTCTCCCACCCCCACCCGCACTTCTTGTACTCTCTCTCTCTCTCTCTCTCTCTCTCTCTCTCTCTCTCTCTCTCTCTCTCTCTCTCTCTCTCTCTCTCTCTCTCTCTCTCTCTCTCTCTCCTCTCTCCCCCCTCTCTCTCCCCCTCTCTTTCCCCCTCTCTCTCCCCCCTCTCTTTCCCCCTCTCTCTCCCCCTCTCTCTCCCCTCTCTCTCCCCCCTCTCTTTCCCCCTCTCTCTCCCCCCTCTCTCTCCCCTCTCTCTCCCCTCTCTCTCTCCTCTCTCTCCTCTCTCTCCTCTCTCTCCCTCCCTCTCTCTCTCTCTCTCTCTCTCTCTCTCTCTCTCTCTCTCTCTCTCTCTCTGTCTCTCTCTCTCTCTCTCTCTCCCTTCCCACCCCCGCTCTCTTGTCCCTCCCGCACCCCTCCTCTCTCTTTCCCTTTCCCTTGGCTGTTGAGAAGGACTGGGGTGAAAAATCCAGACCGTTGGTGGCTGCCTTCAAGCAGGAAGTTTCAAGGATCAACAAGTTTTTGTGAGCTGTCTGATATGGTCACTGCTGCGACAAAGGTGAGTTATCTTGTTTTTCATGCAATTTTTTTGCTGTAGCTAGGTAAGCCGGCCGTTTTGTACTCCTCTTTCTTTTGCTCTCACGATTATTCTTGTTGTGGTTTATATGGTCCCGTTAAGTGGCATGCATTATCATTATCCACATTAGTGTGAGAAACCATCAGCAGTGTTGTAGCTTGCATCTACAACAACAGTTTTTGCTGCCGCCACCACTGCTATTACCAACATAAAGTCATTCTTGCTTTCTAAGCACTCTTTTTCCTCTTGGGCTGTTGGTTGGGATACCAGCCACCCTTGCACGCATAAATTCCAGCACCGGGTGCATGTGAAAACACAACCAAGGCAAGAATGTCCCCCTCTCGCAATATCCCACCCACGCAACGCACCCAATGCAGCAAGAATGGGACCACCTTGTTGCCATGAGCTCTAGCACCGTTGCCACCCTAGCTTTCTACTGTTCCCGTCCATCCTTATTTACACTGGCTGCTTTGCTTGCATTTCTGGCTCAGTGCCAGTTTGCACTTGCTAGCTTGCTAAGACAATAATGCAGCTTGCAAACGGCAAGGGCAAGCACCCGGGTAAGAGCAAAGGCAACCGCACGAGCAAAGGAAAGGGAAACTGGAAGAGCAAGCACAAGGCCAAGGAAAGGACAAAGGCACTTGTGCTTGCCAAAAGGGCAGGCTCAAGGGAAATGACAAGGGCAAGGGCAGGGGCAGGCACAAGGGAAGCGGATAAGGGCAAGGGCAGGCGCAAGGGAAAGAGATTAGGACAAGTCAAGCACGAGGGAACGGACAAGGGCAAGGGCAGGCACAAGGGAAAAGATGAAGACAAGGGCAGGCACTAGGGAAAGGATGAGGGCAACGGCAAACACTGGGGATCAAAGGATAGGGGCAAGGGCAGATGCTAGGGTAACAGTTAGGGCAAAGGCAGGCACAAGAGAAGAATAAGGGGCCGTGAAGTAAGTGGAAATGCGGGTGGCGACATGGGGTTCGATCGGGCCTGCTGATGCAAATGCAGATTTCAACTGCAGTGACAAACACAAGCGTAGACATAGGCAACGACAAATTCCTTGCATGCGTGCCTTGCTCTTCACCGGCTGGCTCGTTTGCTAGTTGTCTAACAGTTTCTACCGATAAACATCACTTGCCATTGTAAGGTCTGCCTTGCTGCCGTGCTAGTGGGTAGCTGGGTGATCGTGCTTGTTCCTTGTCAAGGGAGGGATGCATGTGGAGTAGGTGGGTGGGTGTGCTTGTTCCTTGCCAAGGAAGGGATGCACAAAGGTTAGATAGGTGCACGTGCTTGTTTCTTGTCAAGGGAGGGACGCACAAAGGGTAGGTGGGGGCACATGGTTGTGCCTCGTCAAGGGCGGGATGCACGAAGGGTAGGTGGGGGCATGTGGTTGGTCCTTGTCTTTTCACCGCCCAAGCGATGGCGATGTAGCATGCATTATACATTTATTCGTGCATTAAAAATCACTTTCCTTACAAGCGGCCTTAGCCGACTCCATCTGCCGTTGCCATTTCTCCGTATTGCATTGTCCGGACACGGTTTTTGTGTCGCAGGTCTTCCCCCGTAAAGGCACAAGCTGCCTGCGCGCGGAATTATGTGCAGACACCTCGGTTTCCAACACGACGGCTTCCCGCACATATCGAGCTCTGGATGTACAACATCTTCCCCCGGCGCACTTGCTCCCGGATGGAGCTTCTGTGCGGTGCCGACATCCCCGGAGCTGTCCTAAGCACCGCATGGAAACAGTATTTCAAGCCACGAAGAGAAGCCACGAATTTGATATTGACTTGATATTGTCGTCAGAAGACTTGATATGCTATTTTCTGTGAAGGCGTTGGATTTTTGTGCATGACATGTAATCCTGCATTTAATAATGAAATTTTTTATGAAATAGGAACTCGTCTTGCATGAGCCTTGCTGCAAATGCCATTCATTTTTTTTCCCCCGGGTAAATGGGTGTTAGGGGTTAGGTTGACCGAAATTATAAGTGAAATCAAAGTGAAATTCTGATAAGTGACATGCGTACTGCAATTCAGAACGACATAGCGACATGATTGTAGTACCGGTAGTGTACGCGAGAAGCATACGACGTCGTAACCTACGGGACCGAGTACCGGGATCGTAAATTACCAACTCGTAGATTACTACCTCGCAAATTACTACCTCGTACCTTACTACCTCGTAAATTACTACCTCGTACATTACTACCTCGTACATTACTACCTCGTACATTACTACCTCGTAAATTACTACCTCGTAAATTACTACCTCGTAAATTACTACCTGGTAAATTACTACGTCGGATCTCATCTCGGATCTAGTTCGTAACTTACGCGACAGACTACGATGTAGTATCTAAACTGTAAGAGTAGTCTTGACGGTAAATTACCACCTCGTAATTTACGCCTCGGATGCTTTTTACCACCCTCGGACGAAAAGTATAGTGATCCATCCATCCATCCATCCATCCATCCATCCATCCATCCATCCATCCATCCATCCATCCATCCATCCATCCATCCATCCATCCATCCATCCATCCATCCATCCATCCATCCATCCATCCATCCATCCATCCATCCATCCATCCATCCATCCATCCATCCATCCATCCATCCATCCATCCATCCATCCATCCATCCATCCATCCATCCATCCATCGGGGTTAATAATGCTCCGTGACTCCCCAACGGGAGCACGAGTCGAATTAATTTATTAATTAATTTGGCATGAAGGAGACTGGGGGTCTTTGCCCTTTCTCCTGTTGTGCACAGTGCACACACAGGGAGCACTTCGGTGCTCCGTGACTCCCCAACGGGATCGAGCACGTGTTTTAATTAATTAATTAATTAATTAATTAATTAATTAATTAGACTCGTGCTCCCGTTGGGGAGTCACGGAGCATTAACCCCTAAACCGTGCTGACTGATATTTGCAGCGGACAGTACCAACTGACCGCTACAAATAGCGGACAGTTGGTGAGTGAGAATAACGCGAATGCCAGTAGGTATGTCCGTCATATTTTTAGCCAGGCGTCTTCAGCTAGATGTGTACTGCGTCCCGTACCTAAACATGTATCACTATATTCTGACAAGTACACAGGGACTAATTATTGACCCAAGTGCAAGGGGTACCCTTTTCAATGGGACGAAAACGTGAATGTAAAATATTGACGTACGTCCGTGCAGATTTGCGGCCATGGCGGTGCAGAAAACTGACTGGTGCAGGAGCATTCATGCACGGACTCGTTCCAAATTTTGTAGGCACACTTTATACGTCATAAAGATGCTATAGACCTAGTTGCGCAACCTCTAACGAGGCGCGCAATCATCTCGGGCTGGTTTTTATTGCGTCAACACGCGTTTACTACTACTACGGGGCTGCCGATGAAGCTAGCACTTGGTATTTGCCGTTTTATCATCGAATATTTCGCAAAGATTAACTTTATTATGATGTATATCGCATAGTTCATCAGCGCTGTGGGCCAGAATAGCCTCGGGGCATCGTTTCTGTCATGAGCTTGCTACCTGTCAGCCAGCCTTTTTTGCTGTAGTTGGACCTGGCGCAGTTTGCAGTCCCTGCCGCTGCCGTGAAGGAGGTAAAGTGGTTTTATCGCTCGGTAAGTAATCCCGGACTTATTATTAAGGTTTCGTGGTGTTAAAGTTCCCTCCTTACTACTTTTATGTAATGGTTTGTCGTGGTGGCTGCGTACAACCATTTCGCCCAGTTTATCATCCGTTTTGTTCATGGTTAGCTGCGTCTTCATCCTATATTAATTAATTAATTAAACTCGTGCTCCCGTTGGGGAGTCACGGAGCACCGAAGTGCTTTTAATCCCTGTGTGTGCACTACAGGAGAAAGGGCAGAGACCCCCAGTCTCCTTCATGCCAAAGGCATGCCACAGCTGCAATCGGGCGCGGCTAGCTAAAAGGACAGGCTAACGATCCGGCAAACTGTGGGTGCAATAAGACCCATGTGAGCATATCATAGCAAGGAGCGTGGGCAGGTGGTCATCCTATTGAATTGAATTGAATTGAATTGTAACATAACTCCGTTGGGAGTATATGTAGCACACAGCCCTTGAGAGGGGGGCATATGGCCTATCATACATCCTAAGCTACTTCCTGCAAGGGTGGGGATGTAAAGGACCCTTGCTCTAGGTGCACCAGGGCACTTGCATCCCATGATCTTCAAGCTATGCCCAGCGAAGGGGGAGCCTGTCATGGGGGGGAAGAGCAGCATAGCTATACAAAGAAGCTAGGGCATGGCGTCTCAGCAGAGAGTTACTCCCTGCATGGGCACAACATAACTAAATAAAGCTAGGCATCATCTGGGGTGTGGCTCATCATAGGCACACATGTACATGATTAAGGAAAGCGCGTGGCTTAGCTAGGATAGTGCCTCTAGGAGGCGTACATGTACATGGCCACGGTCTATCTATTCTGCACTACTACTGCTGTATTCCCCTAAGCTGGGGCGTCTGGAGTCGCTGGGGCCGCGGGGGGGGGGGGTCGCCTGCCAGGGCTTGTGGCCGACGTAGATGGCCGCCCCCTTCCAGTACACCGGCTGGCCCGCCTTGGTCTGCCGGAGCTGGAGGTAGATCGGCCATAGCTCCCGTCGCCGTTGTTGCTGCGCCAGGGTCAGGTCGTCATCAAGGGTGAAGAGAGTCTTCTCGAGCCGCTTGCGGCGTCTGAGAAAAGAAATCTTGTCCGCCGGGGTCTTAAAGGTGAGAAGGAGCGGGGGCGGCCCTGCCTTACCCCGCGCGCGGGGAAGGCGGTGGGCGGCCAGCGCGATCTCACCGATAAGGCCCATGCGACCAAGGATTTCTCGCTCAAACGCACGCAAAAGCTTCTCGGAAGTCTCACCTTCCTCCATGGTGAAGTTCTTGACAATGACGTTGAGGCTGCGCTGGGCGAGCTCGGCCTCCTCGCGGAGGTCAAGCGTCTGCCGTTGGAGCTGGGCTGCGACGGCGGAGGTGGTGGAGGTGGTATGTTGCTTAAGCATGTCCGCCCAGGTGGTGATGGGAGGAGCATCGCCGGCCAGGCCAGCCGGGGCTGGCTTGGCGGCAATGTCCTTCACCGCCTGGGCGGTGAGGCCTGCCGTGTTCTGCAGAACCTCGATAGCGATGGCGTTGTCCTTAAGACGCTGGTCGATGTCACGGAGCTGGGCGGTGATGGCGTCGGAGGTGGAGGTGGTGGCGGTGGAGGAGGCGAGGAGGGTGGAGGTGGCGGTGGAGATGGTGGAGGTGGCGGTGGAAAGGAGGGGAAGCTCGGCAGTCAGCGTGCCGCCGATGGCCGCCACATCTGCAGCAATGGGGTCCACGTGCTCCTCGAGGACCTCCTTAAGGAGTGAGCGGAGGGAGGATTCGGTTAAGGTGGTGGTGAGAGGCTTGGGGGGCCAAAGCTCCCCGATGGAGCGTCCAAGGAGGGAAAAGAGAGCGAATTGCTGGAGGAAGGGGCGGTGGAGGCTGGGAATGATGTCGAAAGAGGCGAGACGAACCCAGCGAGGGTCAAAGAGGCGACCTTGGTTGAAGAGCTGCTTGCATAGTGCAAGAAGCGAGGCGTGCGTTCCATAAAACACGCAGACCAGGATGCGTTCCGGGTTAAGCGTGTCAAGGAAGCCGGGCTGGCTGGCTTCGGCGACAAAGTCGAGCTCTGTCCAACTCGGCTCGGCAGAGCGACTGCGCTTGGGTTCAGGCGACGCTGCGGGCGAGGCGGGCTCAGCAGGCGGCTGGGCGACCACTAGAGCTTGGCTAGTGGCGCCGCTGCCTTCTGGGCCGGTTGGCGAAGCTGCAGCCGGGGCTGCAGACGTATTTTCATTGCTGAGCGCAGCCGCCAGGCTGCGTTGCGTCGAGAGGCGTTTGCTCATCGTATAGTGCGTTACAGCTTCGGAAAATTATATCAGCATGTGCGTCTAAGAAAGACGAAGCGATTGTGATATTCACAGCTGAATTCGGTGCTCAAACGTGAAAGTTATGAGCTCCGACAGCCATGGCTACCTCGTGGCTCGTGGCTGCGGTCATCCTATATACTAGAGTAACGATCGATGTAATGCTTAAATATGTTGTGCATGGTATAGTGATGGGTTTTCTTGCCTACATTCTTTGGAAAGATGGTATCTTGGCCAGGTTTTGGTTAGCTTTTTGGTTTTGTTAGTAGAGGACACCCCATAGCCAGTTAGCAGCTACTATAATAAATCCCAGCATACAGGGAGCACTAGCTAGCACTGTCATTGAGCTAGGCTTACTTGTACTTGTTTATTACAGCATCAGCACAAGAAAAAAGTGAGCATCCGTCGTGTTTGGCTTGTGTGGTTTCAAGGGTGTGCCCTTACCATGCTATGATACGTACAAATGTGACTGTGCATAGGCGTGGTCAGTTACCTATCTTTATATGCTATGATGGATGTTCTGCAGCCTGGACAGGATGTAATTACCATGTTTGTTCATCCATGATGTTTTTTGTTGCTACGGGATGAGAATTCAGCTTTGTAATGCTAGCAGGCGTCACCAACCAAACTGTCCGCTATTTGTAGCGGGCATTTATTTTTAGAGCTTGCAGCTGGGTCCCTACTCCACCCCGGATGATGTCAGTGTTCAGGAGCCCTTTCTAGCTTCCTTTCTCACTGCCTTGTTGAATCCAGGACCAACAAATAAGATTTGACATCCAATATTGCATTATATGTGTCTCTTGTCTCGCACCCTGCGCACCCCCTGCCAGGGGGTGCCATATTTAGCACCCATAGGACATTGCAATATGACCAATGACATGGCCCCCAAGGAGGTCCACATATTCTGAGGTCCACATATGTGTGTGCATGCTTTGGTCCTAGTATGGGCCATAAATAATTATTAGGTTGGTTTGTGGACATTATCATGGAAAGTGCAAACTGCCCGCTATTTATAGAGGGCAGTTGGACACGGTTTAAGGGTTAACCCCGATGGATGGATGGATGGATGGGTGCAAACAGTCCTACCGGTCTAATCTATCTACCAAAGCTATTATTATATTATATATAATATATAGATATATTATAATATATTATAATATATAGATATATTATATATTCATTGAGAATGATAGATTACGGAGTTGAGATAGGCATGCAACATAAGGAAAAACCCGATAACTGGGAGAATAACCCTGAAGAAATTAATAGTAATCTGACACAGACATCCAAGGATCACGCCAGCTGCACAAGGTACAACTAACTATATACATCACAAAACTACACGCAGCAACAGCGCTGCCGGCCCACCATGCAGGCCTGGAAGGGATCTAGACCGCATGGGTCGCGACAAAGTCGGCCCGGGTGCGGCGGAATAATTACATCAGCCACGGTGCGAGTGAGGGCGAGTGACAGGCGCTGCCGCCAATACGAGGACCACGTGCGGGCCGACCACGGGGCGGTCTGACCCTCGAGGTCGAGGCAGTCTTCACGGCGCTGGCAGCACTCGTGGAAAAACTCCGCTGTCTTGGGGCCCATGGCCCCGAACTCCTCAAGGACAAAGGGGATGACCCGGTGGGGCCCCACATTGCCGTAGGAGGCAAACTTGTCGCGCTCAGCCACAGCGGCAGCAGCGCCGGCATCCACAGCCGCCCGGAGGATGTGGCGACCGGAAAGCGGCCGAGCCACGGAGACATCGAATTGAGCAGGTGGCAACCCTGCCCGTCGTAGATATATTATTATAATATATAGATATATTATAGATCTACAACATCTACAACATCTATCTACATCAGCTCTACCCTAGGGGACCTGTCTGGCGTGCTTCCCGTGTGTTTGCACACGCGGGCGCTTCCCTGGACGGGAGGGGGCTCGTTGTCGTCCATGACCTGGGCCCACTTGGCCTTGTCCTTCATCTTTTTCCAAATCACGGACTAGCTGTTCTCAAATGATCGAAGGCGCGGGCCTTGCGGCGTCTAGCATCACGGGGCCCGGCCCACGTCACGAGGTGCAGGCCCGGCTGAGCTGGGCGCAGGCCCGCGGGGGGGGCACGTGAGGTGTCTACCTGGTTGGTGCGAGCTACTAAGTGCGCTACTAGCTGCAGGCGCCGCTGCTTAATATTGGTGCTGGTGATATATGGCATGCCGAGGTACAGGTCCTCATTGCGAACATGGGCAGCATAGCCTACGTACTCTGAAGATGGATCGCAGCATGTTGGTGACTGGGCCGTCCAGCTTTCGGGCCAGGTCGGCGGTGAGGGTCCACGTCTCAGCCCCATACGTAAGAACAGAAAGGACGAGGACCTCAAACATGTCCAGTGTTTCTCGATCTTGCCCAGGGGCTTGCGCCACGCGTACAGGGCCCGATATTGGCGTAAAGCGTGCCAGGCGAGGGAGATGCGGTGCCGGGTCCACATCAGCCTCGCAGCTGGGGAGGAGGCTGCCCAGCAGCTTGACATGCGACTCGAGAGCCGTCAAGGAGAATGAGGGCGGGCGGTGGCTGAGTAAGCCCAATCGCCAGAGCCTCTATCTTCTTGCACTGACCTCAAGCCCCACTGCGCGGGCCTCGATAGCCAGGCAGTCAAGCCAAGTCTGCACGTGTGCAGTGTCCTCGAAGAGGGTGGCCGGTGTCGTCTGCGTAGATGATGTCCGCCAGCCGAATCTCCGTTTCCACCCCGCCATGTCAGAAACGGTTGTCAACCTGCACCCCTGGTTCCCTACCTGGGCACGATGCGGGCAAATCGCTTGCGCCATATGAACTATACACAGCAGGGTTGCTCCTTGATACACAGCAGTTGCTGGCCGACCTAGTGGTCCCAGCCCAGTTTGAACACCGCATTTCCTCCCTCTCTCTTGCTTGGACTGCTATGCAGAACAAGAAGAGGTGGCAGACGATTGTCTATGCAGGCTCACACGCCAGCCCCTGTGGGCAAGCCCCCCCCCCCCCCATGAGGAAGGGGCGCTTTGAGCACTGAGTAGAATAGTTAGGATTTTCTAGATTAGCTTGGAGTTAGCTTAGTTCGGTTTCGCGGCTTGGCCCACCTCCATCCATCCAGCAAGGAAATACGTGCTACATGATCTCTCAACAGAGTCATGTTATAATTTAATTTTTTAATTTACCTTTTTATAGCATAAGCTATGCATCAGCCTACCTACATGGTATTGCATGGTTGTATTGCAACCCACAGTGAACATTGCGCCACGGCACCATGCTTCGGATAGAGCGCTCTGTGGCCTGCTCACTTGTGGCAGTGAGAGAAGCTAGGGCACCCTCCCTCCTCGTTGTGTATAGGGTTGAAGGTTCCTTTACTCTGTATTGGCACCCACGTGACGCAGTCAGGTGCTCATTGATATCATAATGAACATCAACCGGCCAGAGCCCCTTCGCAAAACGGCTTCGCAAGGCAACTTCCAAAGGGGTTGCCTTCTGTACTTTCTGCATCATCCCACAAAAGTTGCACACCAAACCGCACCAGGGGCAGCAGGCATGAAATGGACATACGACAATCTTCCCACAGCCTCCAGGGCTACATTAGTTCCTATGGCCCCTTGCCATCTTGAGCACAGGCGAGCTCCCTCAGGACCGCTGCTTCTTCCGAGACTTGGCGCCACCGGATTCCACAGCTGCGCCCGCTGCGTCTTCTGATGCCTCGTTTGCGGCCGGTTTCCTCTTGGATGCCTTGCGCTCCGCGGCCTGTGCCTGCCGCTCCCGCCGCACGCCCTTCATCTTCATGAGCGCGACATTGTTCAGCTGTGAGGGGTCCCCAGGACGGGCAACGCAGGCCAAAAGAACAAGAAGGGCCCAGGATGAGATGTTGCGACAAAACCTAGCTGCACAGAGCAACACGCAGGCAGAGCTCCAAATAGGACCCGCTGCATAATCTGTCTGCTTCATCTGGTAAAGTCAACCAGTCATTGCAGACCTAACATCACGAGCAAACTGCGCCTTTTATGCTTGCCCCAATGCCTGTCAGTGCCTCTTAACACGACCTATACTTTCCCTCATGACCCTGACCTTCTGAGGTACTAGCTTAGCCCCCACGACCACCACTTAGCTTCGCACCCTGCCTGCCAACCATGTCTATACAAGGAGGAGGCCTACCTGTTCGATGCTGCCTAGAACAGAGTGCCATGACGGGAAAACATCCCTAAGAGTGCCAAGCGGTACCTGTGTGGTGAGCCTACCAAGCACAAACCAAACGGTAGCATCAGGGAGGCGCATGAGGGCAGTCGCTGACAAGAAACCAGGCACTAGAGCTTCAGCAAGGCAACCACCCCTCAGGAAGTTGGATTTCCCACTCACTAAAAAAAATTAAGGGTTCCGTGTTACCACAACCCATCCCTGCAAGCCATACCCATGCATGATGAAACCACTAAACCCAGGCATCGAAAAACCACACCCTTGCACCCCTCTGCGTGCCACCTGCCCTCTGCCGGCGTCGCCACTTACGTCCTGCTTGGGCATGTAGATACGGCCGACCTTGCCGTCTAGCATGTCATTGCCCGTGTTCTTCACCTGCACAGTTGGGACAGGGGTGGTGAGTGGATAGCGGAGGAGGATGAGCAAGGGGGTGGGGGCGGGGGTCAGTGGCCGGGAAGGGGAGAAAGAACAAGGGTGGGCCGTACGGGCAGATGAATGGGCATGTGAATGGGCATGTGAATGGGCAGGTGAACAGGAGCAGGGGTGGTTGGGTGGGTGGGCATGCGGGTGGGCGCACAGGTGCCACATTTCAAAACACCCAACAAAATGATCGGCAAGTTTGAAAGCCATGCAATCACTGCTTGTTCTGCATCGTCCCACCAAGGGGCACTCAGCCTGTGTGGCGGCCTCAATGCACGCGCAACCTGCTGAGATGAGAGTCCACGTCCTCAACGCTTGAATACAATAAGATAAAACATACTAAATAATTCCAGGTTAAGCCCAAGTAAAAGGACATCCCCAAAGACCCGCAGGCGGGCCTCTCGGCACTTCTGTAGGTACGAGTGGTTAGACATTGCATCTCAACACTAGCCATAGCAGACAGTACCAGGACCATACCGTAAAGCAAAAGCTGGTAGGGCCTGGCCGGACGTGGCGCAGTCACCCTCTGATGGTTCCTTGACCTACCGTGTTCTTGGTCTCCACCGCCAGCGCCCACACACCGTGACCACCCACACACATGCAACCAGAAAGCCCATGACCCACATACCTTCTTCTTGGTCTCCATCGCCGCCGTCCGGTAGGCCTCCTTGCGCAGGTCGGGCGGGGCCTCGCGCGTGCGCCGCACGCGCAGGTCCATGCGCGGGCCCATCTCCTCCAGCTCCACGCGCGGGATCTGGGGGGAGGAAGGTCGGGAGAAGAGGAGGGAAGGGGGGAAAGGAGGGGAGGGGGGAGGGAAAGGACGAGGGGGACACCGTGGGGCAACTGTCAGTATTGCATGTTGCTACAGTACCCGGACATCGCCCTCCCACCGCTTGGCTCATGAATGTAGCTCCCCCACGGCACATTTCCTGGTGGCAGCAGCAACAAGCACACAACTAGCGTAGCTCTTTCACATAATAGCACGTGATTGTGTGAGACATCAAGCCGGCTGGCTGGCTAGCTGGCTGGCCGGCCGGCTGGCTGGCGGGCTGGCTGGCTGGCTGGCTGGCTGGCTGGCTGGCTGGCTGGCTGGCCAACTGGTTGGTTGATTGGGTTGGTAGCAGGCAAGCTAACTGGATGCCCATTTACCTTGGTCCCCGATTTCTTTAGTCGGATCACGTAATGCCGGAGCATCACTTGCCCGTTGACGGCTGAGCAGACATACACCCGGTCGACACCCTGGTGGTGGGTGGGTGGGTGGGTGGGGGAGGGACCACCGTTGCATTGGTGGGGGTGAAAACAGCACGGTCACACCAACAGACCAGCCTCGCATAATGACGACTTGGGGGCCATGGTGGCAGGCTTGGGGCAGATGCCCAGCCTTATACAATTAAGCCTTGTACAACCAGCCTCATACAGGCAAGCGTTGTACAACCTGCCTCGGACAAGCAAGCGTTGTACAACCAGCCTCGTGCAAGCAAGCGCTGTACAACCAGCCTCGTACAAGCAAGCGGTGTACAACCAGCCTCATACAAGCAAGCATTGTGCAACCAGCCTCGTACAGCAAGCGTTGTACAACCAGCCTCATACAAGCGAGCGTTGTACAAGCCAGCCTTGAATCGGAAGCGAGCGATGACGAGGCGGCGGCGCAAGCCCGTTCCCGGTGCGGCGCAGAGTGTGAGGTGGAGGGTAGGGGCAGGAATGGAGGGCTCAACATGGGGTGAAGGGCAACATGTGGGGTGGAGGGTATCACAAGGGGTGGAGGGCACCAAGTACAACGGATTGACTGGGCCATCAAAGGTGTTGGATGTGGCTACTCTCCTGCCCTGGAGCATGGCCCCCTGGTGGACTTTGGGACGTACCGCCAGGTTTACGGCTTTGACCACCAGCCCTCGCAGCGTGTCAACGAGCAAGCTCTGAGCGCCAGGTGTCGCCAGATGCATGCACAGCACACAGGCACATGCGCAACACACAAACATGGGTTAATTAAATCCACCACAAGCTGGTACACACACAGCACACATACGCACACGCACACGCACACGCACACGCACACGCACACGCGCACGCGCACGCGCACGCGCACGCGCACGCGCACGCGCACGCGCACGCGCACGCGCACGCGCACGCGCACACGCACGCGCACGCACATACAGCCCACGAGCCCTCCCTCCCTCCCTCCCTCCCTCCCTCCCTCCCGCCGGCCCGCCCGCCCACCTGCCCGCCCGCCGCCCGCCCGCCCGCCCACCTGCCCGCCCGCCCGCCCGCCGGCCCGCCCGCCCGCCCGCCTGCCGGCCCGCCGGCCCGCCGGCCCGCCGGCCCGCCGGCCCGCCGGCCCTCCCTCCCTCCCTCCCTCCCTCCCTCCCTCCCTCCCTCCCTCCCTCCCTCCCTCCCTCCCTCCCTCCCTCCCTCCCTCCCTCCCTCCCTCCCACCCACCCACCCAGAGGCATGCGTGCACACCGAGGCACACACAAACAAGCCAGAAGACACACACGCCCCATGTGCGAGCACACGCATGCAAGGGGAAGCAGGGCACTGCGTGGTACTGGGTGGGGTGAGTTAGTTAACGTGAGCCCCTGGTGACAAGTCTCTCGCTCAATACACCCCCCCACACGGCATGAACCGTCACGGACAGGTGCTGCCACTGAGGCCAGCACCTGATTATCGAACAATTCCTCACGCCAGGATGGATCTCTTTTTGTTGGGAATGCCATGCCAACCACGCGCGTGTGTGCCCACCTTAAGCAGCCGGAATTCCGTTTTCGTCTCAAAATCCTCCCCTGTGCACGGGACACAGCGCGCGAACAGCAACGGGGGCAGACGCCGGCCATCACACAAACAACCCACACAGGCAGGTCAGTGCCTTGCCATGCATGCCGCATTGGTTTTGTGCTCAGCAGCCAAAGAGCTCATCTGGGCCAATCAAGCCGGCGCAAACCAAGCAGGTACCACGTTGCAAACAGCCAATTGAAGCATCAATTGCAAGTGCCCCCCCACCGTCCCTCCCTCCCACACTTTATACAGTGACAAAGGCTCCCAAAAAAAGTCTAATCCAGCCTAACAAGACGCAGGCAAGAGGATAATCAGCAGCGGGACGGGATGCATACATCCAGCTCTACATGTCAACATGTCAATGTGTCAACATGTCACATGGGAGTGAACACCCTGGAGTCATTACCTCTTATACCTCTTAAGACACCATATGTTTGCTCCGCCAGATACGTGAAAGCATGAACACGGGGCATCGCGCATGCTTGTGTTATGTTGTACTGCCTGGGCATGCGCGCGAAAAGGGCGTGCGTTAACGCAAGCACCAGTGTGCATACATGCACCTGCGCGGGGCAAGCATCAACGCACAGCATCAACCACCAAAAGGCAGACAAAGCCCCCAACAACGCACCCACCTTGGAACACGATGCATGGTTTGGAGCCCTCTTGCGCGTGGGAGCCAGCCGCACCAAAGTGCTGGATGGGCAAGAAGGATGCCAGCTGTGGGAACAGTAGCAGGCACAGGACCGCAGGGCACAACACACGTGATGCAGCAGGGCACAGGAAGTGTGAACATGGGTCCACATTTTTTATAAACCGGGGTTACTATATTCTTTTGCTTCCGAGGGACTTCAGACAGCGCAGCAAGTGACAGCGACGCCGGGCACAGATTGTATTCGGGATAAGCAATGGCCCAGCAGGCAGGCCACCCATGCAGCAGGCACAGGACGCAGCCGGCCCCGCACTGTAAGTTCATGGCATTCGGAATGCGGGACAGCCATGCCACATGGCACACACATGTGGGCTCTGCGTCTGTTCAAGTGCATGGGGTGACCCACCACCCCACCACAAGCGCCCGCGCGTCTATTGTGTTGTGCGGCCACGAATGCGCATGGGCGGAGCCAATAACCAGGAACGACCTCAACATGCCAGCACTATGCCACCTCAACAAGGCAAAACCATGTACGGCCGCGCAGCACAGGAAACATGGCAGCATCAACGTGCCCTGCATTAAAGCCACACAGTGGAGACGTTGACATTTCAAGTGTGTTTGCTGCCTTGTACGCGATGCCTGAACAATGGCCAGCTCAGGGATAGAACTGATTCACTGACAAGGGGAGGAGATACCCGCGTGGCGCTGCCTACCTGCAGCGCAATCTCCCATGCCACACTAACTATACATCGACCAAACCTGCCTCCGTCCATGCAGTGCTGCTTATGTTAGCTGGCTACGTGCCTGCACCAAGGCAAGGTACCTCCCTCTCCACCACGCCTCACAACGATACTTGCAACCCTCCCTCCCTCCCTCCCTCCCTCCCTCCCTCCCTCCCTCCCTCCCTCCCTCCCTCCCTCCCTCCCTCCCTCCCTCCCTCCCTCCCTCCCTCCCTCCCTCTCCCTTATGTTCCACTGGCTATGCTTGTAGCTTTACCTCCAGAATCAAGATGTCGCACCACTAGGCACAACACTTGCGTCCATCACACTTGCGTCCACACAACTCGCGTCCACCACACCTGCGTCCATTACACTTGCAACCATACCTCCAGCTCCACCATGTCCAGGATATGGGCGTCGTACATGCGGCCAAGGATCAGGTTGTGGGGTCGCTTCTTCGAGTGAGAGCCGTACTGGGGTGGTCAAAAAGTGGGGGGTGGGTCGATAAATGGGGGGCGGGGAGTGGGGGTGGGGGGTGGGTGGAGGGGGTTGGGGGTTGGGGGCTTGGGGGGAGGGGGTTGGGGGGGGGGGAGGGTGGGTGGGTGGGTGGGGGGTGGGGGGTGGGGGTGGGGGTGGGGGTGGGGGTGGGGGTGGGGGTGGGGGTGGGGGGTGGGGGTGGGGGATCGGGGTGGGGGTGGGGGATCGGGGTGGGGGGGTGGGGTGTGGGGGTGGGGTGGGGTAGGTGGGGTGGGGGTGGGGGGGGGGGGCGGAGTGGGTGGGGGTGGGTGGGGGTGGGGGGGGGGGGGGTGGGGGTGGGGGTGGGGGAGGGGGGGGGGGTTGGGGGTTGGGGGTTGGGGGGGGGGGAGGGCAGAACCACCGATGGATGTGGGAGGCGAAGGTGAGGGGGGGGGGGTTATGGGTTAGAACGCCGCATGCGCCGAACTGGTGGTGGTGACATGCGGGGGGGGGAATGTTGGGCAAGGTTCTAGAATAGGCGAGCCGAGAGGGACGACAGGAGCAGGTTGCGAGTGCTATTGCAAGGGGGGTGGAGGGATGGAGGGAGGAAGGCAAGTGGACCATTGTTTCTGTGTACACACTTAGCTAACTCGACAGCTTGGCACGCCCACTGCTTACACTGAGCCAGTACACCCCGTTGATGGCACTCGGTGGCCATGCCCGACGGGGGCACGGTGCATGTCATCCCTAAGCCTATGTTATAGTGCATGCCATCTCTAAGCCTGTTACCCTGGAAGCACCCTTGCGCAGCACTGCTACTGGTGGACAGGTGCGACCATACAGAGTAACCCATCATACTGACCGTCCTACCAGATGGGCATGACTTGCAACCTTCCTACTCGCAAGGGAATCCCCGTCATGCATATCCGACGTGTACAGGGTTTGCGTTGCGGAGGGAACACATCCTTCAAGGCGCGATCTTTCAATGCGTGGCGTAGAGCGTGAGAGGCAAAGCGATAGTTGCCAGCGCCGCTGTTCAAGCCTTACTACCGACATGTGCAAGTTGCTAATGCCTGACACATCCGCCTTAAACTAGATGCCTGGACATTCCTCTGCTAGCAGTCATACGTGGGGCATCCATCAACCAGCAGTTCGCGTACAGAAGCTTTTATACTAGCACCACCCAAAAAGCGCACCAGAAATAGCCCACAATCTGACTTCTCCGCCAGGAACTCCAGAGACAGCTCCTTGCCAGGTTCGAATGGTAGAATGTCTGCATTTTTGCGAGTAAACCTGACCGCCAGGCCACCGGGACGGGTCAAATGGTACATGTCTGTCAACGCGTTCTTCACGACTTGGCTAGTACTCGTTCCGTGCAGCAGCAACAAACGTTTGAATGTTTCCTCCTGCGTTTCACCAGTACGTCAGCACAGGTGCAGGGAACATGAGAAGAACGACGAACCAACCTCAACACCAACATCTTATCTCACCCCTCGGGCTATCGTGGTACGACACCAAGTCCTAATATGCGAGCAGTCCTAAAGATTGCACGGATCAATTAACACGATGGCTATGGCAGATGCATGTACGCTGGGTAATATTGGTAAGTAACTGATGGCGCGCACAGAAAATGCTGAAAGGAGGCTGGTCAGTCTATGGGGATCCGGAGCAGTGGCATTAACGTCATCACTGGAAGGATGTGGCCGCAGCGCCATGAAAACCTCCACCTACCCTCTTAGGCTCTCGCTTTTTCAAGGCACGCCGCCCAGCCGCAGTCTTCGGCTTTGTCGCTTTCAACATTTTTAGAGAGAACTAAACCGGGCTGGCTACAGTACAGTATGTCACAAATTTCGCATCGACTAAGCTCCCATAGGTATATTAATAAAACTAGCAACAATTACGCGACTTTGTGAGAGCGTCGCCGCCAATCACTGATAATTGAAGGCTTCGCTAGACTACGATCTTGGTTGTATGACCCCACGTTTCTGGTTTTTTGCTGCAGCAGTGCTGCGCATGATTTGTCTCCACTCTCCAGTGCCCAGGATCGTGCTGCAACTTGCAGCCGCCGCACTTGCTACTGCTAATGCTGGAGTCCGAAGGATGTAAAACGTTTAATTCTGCTTGTGTCACGCCCAGGTTCTGGATGGATGGCTGCCGTGCCCAGGCCAGGCCCAGGATCGCGGCCGGCGGCCTGGACGGGCCCCCGTCCGTTCTATCAGGTCCTACTGTATTATTTTCGGGGAAATGGGTATATTTTATTAGCCAATTATGGACCAAAGAGGTGAGAGGGGAAATGAGTATCAGCGAATCCTAATGAAGGTGGGCACACACACGTGTGGCGGTGACAGGTGAAAGGCTAATAGGGCGTCCTACTGTATTATTCCGTTGCGGGATCACCTGGTGTGTACATGATTGTAGTAATTGCACCTGGTGTTTACATGTACTGTAGTAATTGTGCCTAACTGCCTACTGTATGGCCCGTCCTCATTTTCCGAGTCTGTCCGTATGTGCCGTGGCTCGCACGCAGATAGACGATTGCGGACTGCGGTCATGTGGCCCGGAGGTACAATGCGGATTGCGGGCGTTGTTGTTGTTGTTGTTGTTGTTGTTGTTGTTGTTGTTGTTGTTGTTGTTGTGTCCCACGCCGCACATGGGCAGCAGAGAATCTATATCTGTAGTGGCCGAGGGCCGGAGGGGTGCGGGCGGTGTAGTTTACAGTTTAATTAGTGAGTTTACACAGGGTGGAACCTGTGGAACTGTACGCTGCACGCGTCGCGCCTCCTGCATTTGCAAGTCGTAAAACGATGCGCACGATTGAGTTGTGACTTGTGAGTCTCTGACGCGGCGCGTGCTCACAGTGAAAGAGGTGCGATCGCCGCCATTGCTGGCCTCTCTCGGTGCCGCACTGTCCAGGAAGGTGCCCTGATTTAGGATCACCATGGTAAATTATTGGGACGAGGGTGGTTTATAGCTTGCTTTAGAAAATTGATTGCTGTCGCTAGTTTGGAAGATGGTAGGGTTCTCTATAGGCCTGCCCGTTTGTTGAAATGCTAGGATGCGGTAATTGCGTTCTTTGTTTGGCGGTGGTTTACAGGCCCCGAAGGCCGCCGCACCAGCTGCAAAGAGCGGTGGGAAGCAAAAGAAGAAGAAGTGGTCCAAGGGAAAGCAAAAGGAGAAGGCCGCCAACATGGTTCTTTTCGACCAGACCACCTACGAGAAGCTGCTGGCCGAGGCCCCGAAGTTTAAGCTCATTACCACTTCCATCCTCTCTGACCGTCTGAGGGTATGTCTTATATAATATGACGGACATTTCTTTTTTCTTTATTGTCATGTCCTTGTATGACGGTCTCTTTGTCATGACTCCTTTCTCTCGCTTAGATATACATAACAGGTCTTCATGCCAATCTCTGCGCATGATTCTTATGTAGACATCTTTTCATGGATGCCTGTGTTTCCGTGCAATAATGTAGTGCTTGGTATTAGTTGCGTACCTGCGCCTCAGTTCCGGTTACGAGGCAGCTGTTTTTTTCTGGGTTGTGTGCGTGTGGTGAGGAAAATGACTAAGCAAGCAATCCTGTACTTCATGCTGTGCATTATCTGGTGTTTGCAGATCTCCGGAAGTCTAGCGCGCAAGGCCATCCGTGAATTGATGTCGCGGGGCCTGATCCGCATGGTTGTCTCCCACGCCAACCAGCAGATCTACACCCGTGCCACCAACACCTAAACTTTTGTGTAGGATCTTTGACTTGGGACCTGGGCGTTGTCATCACCTTGGAAAATCAAGGCATATCTATTCTTGCTCTTCAAGAGAGCATGTCCGTGTATTTTGCTATCAGATAGCTCGCTATGCAGATCAAGTGCAATAATAAAGTTATTGTTGTTGTTTTTTAATGAGGCGCTGAATAGTAGCAATATTGGCCCGTTGAGTGCATGGCGGTAATGCTGTCATTCCTGTAAAAGGTAAGCCCCTCTTCCAGCTTGCCCCCTCAGTTGGGAGCATTGGATTGCCTGGGAAAATACAGGGCGAAGATGTCCGTGTTACTTGAGACAACCCCAGGGTGTCTGAGCACAAGAAAAGATATGGATAAATGGATAAGAACACATGTGGGTTCACATTTTTCATTTTAGTTGCCAAAGGGACTATGGGATGCCATGTTTCCAACATCATCCCCGCCTGTGTGCGGTATCCCCCGCTGCTATGTCCCACACCTTGCTCCATGAAGGCACCCCTGTTCCAACGATGTTGTTGGGTTTTCAAGCATGCGCACTGCGTTATTAACACATGGCCATCGACTGGTTGTGGTTTGCGAAATTGCTGTGTCGTCTGCTAAGTAAAAAAACAATACTTCGACCCGGTTGTTAAGAAGTTAACTGGCTGTCCGCGACACTCCCGGAGCTAGTGTATACAGGGGGGGCGGGGGGTAAAAGGTCGGACCCCCCCCCCCCACACACACACACACAAAATGGGGGTGTGTGGATGCAGACCCCCCCCCTTAAAAAAGGGGGAGGAGGGGGGGTCGCCAGCCAAATGCTTTATTTAGGCTAAGGGAGCGGGTCCAAGAACACATCCGTCGCAGCCATTCTCCTGGCACTGGCTATGATGGTAGACTTCGCTGAAAAAAACTGCTTTGAAAATGCTGAAAGTTAGTTCTGGGTGGTCCGTTACGAAAAATTGCTCGCGCTGCGTGGCTGCTTCGTCGAACGCAAATCGAATCTTTATTATTGGATCTTGCCGGCACGTCCTTTTTCAGAGCTGCGTAGACAGCCAAACCGGCCCTCCTGCCAAACGCGGCCTGTGGGGTGGCCGTCATCCGCATCAGGCTCCGGGTTAGTATCAGCCTGCAGCACATGATCGTAGTCGTTGTCGTCGTCATTCACAAGACTGACAGGCCTTGAGGCAGACATGGATGAAGATTGCAGAGGGATGTTCAGTGAGCGGCAGTGGCCGGGGAGGTGCCCAGTCAGTGATGAGCGGCCGCCACTCCGCCCACCTTTTTGAGTCCCCCCCCCCCCCCCCCCCGCCCTACCCCCAAAACTGGGGCCGGGGTGGGGTGGGGAGTGTCGGGGGTCAACCCCCCCCCACCTACCCACCCACCCCCGGAAACGGGGGGGCGGGGGGGGGGGTATACACTAGCTCCGGGAGTGTCGTGGACAGCCAGTTAAATTTATTTCTTGGGTAAGTGGCGACGTTTACTCCAGCTCAGACCCTGCAGTGCGGGTGGACGTTGTTTTTCTATTTGGTGATGTCAGCCCTAGAGCACATGGCGTGCGTGTGTTTGTGTGCATGTGTGTCTCCTGGATGTGTGTGCGTATAATTTGCACGATTTGAAAGCTCGTTTAGATAGCCCTCTTTTCTCGTCTGTATGCACATAGGCCTCACGGGCGCAACCACCTGCACGTGCGTGTTTCTCAGACCAAGCCCACGGCAACGTGGCTCTCAGGGATTGCGGCAGGTGCTATCGTGCGGGACTTTTACGTCCAAGGCCGCATCATTATGCCTACCCGCATGGATTCCCCGTCGGATCTGTCCAGCTACTCCCGCCCCCGCCTTCAGCTCCTCGCCCTCTGCTGCCTCCTAGGGCGCTCTGTCGCCGACATCTGGGCCCCCCCCTCCACCTCCGAAATTCGCTCCATCATCAACAACGCCATCGAACAGCACGTGACACCCCTGGCCGCAGATGTGGCGGCCATGGGCGGCACGTTGGCTGCCGAGCTTCCCATCCTCTCCTCCACCACCACCGCCACCTCCAAGCTCCTCGCCTCCACCTCCACCACAACCGACGCCCTCACGGCCCAGCTTCTCGCCATCGACAAGCGCCTGCAGGACAATGCCATAGCCATCGAATGCTTGCAGAACACCGCCGGCATCACTGCTCAGGCGGTGAAGGACATCGCCGCTCGGCCAGCCCCTGCTGGCCCTGCCGGCGATGCTCCTCCCATCCCGACCTGGGCGGACATGCTTAAGCAATACGCCACCTCCACCACCTCCGCCGTCGCCGCCCAGCTTAAGCAGCAGACGCTGGACCTCCGCGAGGAGGCCGAGCTCGCCAAGCGCAGCCTTAACGTCATAGTCAAGCACTTCGACCCGCTGCAGGACAAGACCCCCGAGACCCTTGCCCTGGCGTTTGAGAACAAAATCCTTGTCCCCATGGCTATCACTGGTAAGGGCAAGCCGCGGGGGGTGACCCGCCTTCCCCGCTCGCGGGGTAAGGCCGGCCCCTCCCCCTTGCTCCTCACCTTTGACACCATGGCGGATAAGATGGAGTTCCTCAAGTGTCGCAAGCGGCTTGGGGGGACCGCCTACACGCTGGACGACGACTTGACCTTGACGCAGCAACAACGGCGACGGGAGTTATGGCCGACCTACCTCCAGCTTCGGCAGACGGCGGGGCAGAAGCCGGTCTACTGGAAGGGGGCGGACATCTACGTCGCCCACAAGCCCTGGCAGGCGACCCCTGCCGCCCCAGCCACCCCAGCCACCCCAGCCTAGGGAATATATATATTAAAAATATAATTACTTACAGCAGAGTGAAATCACTCAAACCAAAGCAAACGCCCAGCTATAAACCTATAGACAGAGCCATGTCAAAGCTCTATACTACGATAAGACCAATGGAAACGCCTAACGGGAGGAACCTAATAGCCCTGCTGCACCGCAAAATCAGCCCGCGTACGGCGGAGCATGATGTCAGCCATGGCCCGAGTCAGCGCCACCGACAAGCGCTGACGCCAATATGACGTCCAGGTCCGCGCCGACCATGGGGCCCGCTGGCCCTCCAGGTCCAGCCGGTCCTCCCGGAGCCGGCAACACTCCTTGAAGAAGGCCGAGGTCAGGGGCCCCATGGCCCCAAACTCCTCCAGGACAAAGGGCACCGCACGATGGTGCCCGACGTCGCCGTAGCCGGGCCAGGAGCTTGGCCCGCTCCGCCCGGTCCGCCGTGTAACCTGCCGTGAGGGAGGCCCCAGCCACGTGGCTAAGAGCCAAGGGCCGCGCCACCGAAACGTCAATAAGCAGATGCCGGCCACCCCCCTCAAAGTCCAGCACCACGATGTCAGGCCGGTGGTTGGGGGAATAGAAGGCAGCGCCATCCGCATCCTCGGACCGGATGTTCGCGTGGGGGAAAACCGACCGAATCATGGCGAGCACCACCGTCAGGAGGACAGTGTGCAAATACAAATACCAATATATATAGCAGTAGTGTAGACTAGAAAGCTTAGTGACGTGGCCATGTATGCCTACGTGATGGGCCCACACCCGCCCTTGCAATAGCCGTAGCAATTTCGAGTCATGCTTTGCCCATGCAGGGAGTTACTCCCTGCTGAGAGGCCATGTGTACCCTAGCTATAGCCTAGCCACATACCTTCCACCCCATATGTCATGCAGGCCTTCTAGGCCCTCTCCTCAAGCCCCCCCTGGGTGCCTGTGCTTGTTTAGGAGGCATGAACCATCATGGAGGTGCAGGTGCACCTAGTGCACCCAGAGCAGGTGATAGTTGTACATCCTACACCTGAAGGTTGTCGCCCTAATTGTATTACAAACCCATAGATGCCCCTTTCTCAGGGCTATGTGTTACATATGCTCCCCACGGAGCTATGATTTTAATTAATTAATTAATTAATTAATTAATTAATTAATTAATTAATTAATTAATTAATTAATTAATTAATTAATTAATTAGGAACATAACTTTGTTGGGAGTATATGTTAGCACATAGCCCAGAGAAGGGGCATATGGCCTATCATACATTCTAAGCTACTTCCTGCGCAAGGGTGGGAATGTAAAGGACCCTTGCTCTAGGTGCACCAGGGCACTTGCATCCCCATGATCTTCAAGCTATGCCCAGCGAAGGGGGAGCCTGTCATGGGGGGGAAGATCAGCATGGCTATACAAAAAGCTAGGGCATGGCATCTCAGCAGAGAGTTACTCCCTGCATGGGCACAACATTACTAAATACTTAAGGCTAGGCATCATCTGGGCGGTGTGGCACATCATAGGCACACATGTACATGGCTAAGGGAGACTCGTGAGTCAGCTGGTATAGAGCCTGTAGGAGGCTTACATGTACATGGCCACGGTCTATCTATTCTACACTACTACTGCTGTATTCCCCTAAGCTGGGGCGTCTGGAGTCGTTGGGGCCGCGGGGGTCGCCTGCCAGGGCTTGTGGCCGACGTAGATGGCCGCCCCCTTCCAGAACACTGGCTGCCCCGCCTTGGTCTGCCGGAGCTGGAGGTAGGTCGGCCATAGCTCCCGTCGCCGTTGTTGCTGCGCCATGCAGGGTCAAGTCGTCGTCAAGGGTGAAGAGAGTCTTCTCGAGCCGCTTGCGGCGTCGGAGAAAAGAAATCTTGTCCGCCGGGTTCTTAAAGGTGAGAAGGAGCGGGGGCGGCCCTGCCTTACCCCGCGCGCGGGGAAGGCGGTGGGCGACCAGCTCGATCTCACCAGTAAGGCCCATGCGACTAAGAATTTCTCTCTCAAACGAGAATTTCTCTCTCAAACGCACGTGCAAGCTTCTCGGAATTCTCACCTTCCTCCATGTCGAGGTTCTTGACAATGACGTTAAGGCTGCGCTTGGCAAGCTCGGCCTCCTCGCGGAGGTCAAGCGTCTGCCGCTGGAGCTGGGCTGCGACGGCGGAGGTGGTGGAGGTGGTGTGCTGCTTAAGCATGTCCGCCCAGGTCGTGATGGGAGGAGCATCGCCGGCCAGGCCAGCAGAGGCTGGCTTGGCGGCAATGTCCTTCACCGCCTGGGCGGTGAGGCCCGCGGTGTTCTGCAGGACCTCGATAGCGATGGCTATATCCTTAACCCCTAAATGGGCGGAAATGCTGCCGATAAATCGGCAGTAACTCACCTATTTTGTAAACCAGCCCCTGTACAACCTAGCAATATCCAATGGCTGTCCTTGGGGGGCAAGCATGTCCATGAGTTGCCCTAAGCCGTGATATATCACAACCTCACATATATTCATCGTAGGCCATGTATAACTGCCGTCAAAGTCAGGGGGGTCAAGACGAGCGTTTTCATTTTTGGTAGAATGTGCATTTTGAATTATGTTGTAAGAGCTAGGCACCTACCACTTCAGGGATGATAAACAATTAGTTGCTGAACAGTTTGAGCCATTGGGGTTATCATTTGGGTGGGTATACCAGCAGTTACATCCAGTACAGCCCATAGGGGTACCGTTGGTAAAAAGCAACCAAGGGGGTAGGAGTGGGCATACTACCTACTAATACCTACTAATATGGCCCCCAACCATGCCAAACAATACATTTCCCTTCCACAATGATGGGGAGATCTGGGCTCCACCCCTTTCCGTCCCCACCCTCCGCTCCATCCTCACGGAAGCCTTTCAGCAGCACGTGACCCCCCTTGCTGCCGACATAGCAGCAATCGGCGGCACGCTGACTGCTGAACTTCCTCACATTTCCACCGCCGCCGCCTCCACCTCCACGGCCATTTCCGCCTCCACTGCCGACATCAAAGCCCAGCTCCTCGACCTCGACCAACGCCTTCAAGCCACCGCCAACGCCCTTGAGAGCTTGCATGACACCGCCGGCCTCACCGCCCAGGCGGTGAAGGACATCGCCGCCCAGCCGGCGCCTGCTGGCTCGGCCGGCGATGCTCCCTCCACCTGGGCGGACTTGCTTAAGCAGCACACCACCTCCACCACCTCCACCATCTCGGCACAACTCAAGCAACAAGCCCTCGACCTTCGCGAGGAAGCCGACATCGCCCGGCGCAGCCACAATGTCATCGTCAAGCACTTCGACCAGCAGGCAGGTGAGACCTCCACGAGCCTTCTTGAGGCATTTAAGCGCGCCATTCTTGCCCCCATGTTACTCACTGGTGAGCTGGACATGTCGGCTGTCCGCCTCCCCCGCGCGCGGGGAAGGCTGGCCCGGCCCCCGTGCTCCTCACCTTTAAGTACATGGCGGACAAGCTGGCGTTCCTTAAATGCCGCAAGAAGCTCTCGGAGACTCGCTTCACGCTGGACGACGACTTGACCCTGGCCCAGCAACAACGGCGACGCGAGCTATGGCCGGCCTACCTTCAGCTCCGGCAGAGCGCAAGGGGGAAGCCGGTATACTGGAGGGGGGCGGTCATCCACGTTGACCACAAGCCCTGGCAGCCCCCTCCTGCCACCTCAGACTAGGAATATATATACCAGTAGTGTAGATTAGTAAGGCTTAGCCTAGCATGTGGCCCACGCGCATGTGCGCCCATAATGGCCCCCATGGATGATGCCTTCAACATTTAGCCATGCTTTGTCTATAATGGGACCCCCATGGATGTTGCATTAAGAACTTAGCCATGCTATGCCATGCAGAGAGATGCTCTCTGTCGAGAAGCCATGCCCTAGCCCTTGCATAGCCATGATGATCTTCCTCCCCCGTGCCAGGATCCCCTTAGCTGGGTTGAACCTGAGACAGCATGGTGGTGCCGGTGCCCTTGCGGCACCTAGAGCAAGTGTTGCTTACATTCCCACCCTTGCATGAAGTAGCCTAGGATGTATTTAACCCTTAAATGGTGTCAACTGGAACCACCGAAACGGACTGAGTTTGGGTATCTTTGTGCGCCTGGCAGTAACTAGCCAAATAACATTTTCTGGCCCACCCTTGGAACCAAGCATGCTTTTATATCAAAAAATGTTTGGGAAATTTGGTTGGTCACATATCAATGCCCTACACCTGCTATAAATAGCACCCCCCTCAGGGGGGTACAGCGCACATGGGGTTCGAGACACATATAATGCATTATCGACCATTTACACAAATCAGTTGGCCCTGGCCTTTTAAAGGCAGGTTATTATAATCATAGACACGCCATCAATGCATTCACAACATCAAATGTCACAAAACTGTGAACGCTAGCTACAAAATGGCCAAAGCCAGCTGGCACCGTTATAACGGTGCCAGCTGGCAGGGGTATAAATGGTAGCATAACAACACAAAACTTTATTCCAATTGGCATGAAACAACAAGGGATGCCCAAACGGGCATAATGCACCATACCCAGGTGATAAAACAAGAGACCATGCAATATAACACATGCCAACATGCCGCAAGGGGCCAAAATGGCACTAGTGCGCGCCCGCGGTATATATAGCGCATGACTAGCCAAGGGTGTAGCTAACTGTCAATTAGGCTACCTGGCTATGTGCCAAACTACGGATTGTGCCTCTGGGTGCGCAGATACTGCCTCCTACGAGGCCCTGTCAGCTGGGTGCCAGCTGCCAGCGTGTGGGTCGTGCGGCCGTTGGCCTCAGTCCTCGCGCGGCCAGCCGGGCTGCGGGCTGACAGGGGCTGCATGGCACGCTGGCGGCGGGCGTCGTCGTCGAGGCCAGCCACTGGCCCAGCGTGGAACCTGAGATAAGCCAGCATATAAGACACAAGACCATGCTAAAAAATAGGTGAAAGGCTCATTAATCAAGGCCTAAAGCGCGCGTCAAAGGGGTGGCAAGGAGCTACATCACTAACGCACCCAATGAATGACAAAACACCTCCACGTTCTTTGCAGCAATAAAGAAAACAAAAGGAACACGTTGGTAATGCTTCCATGCAAACAGGTATTGGGTATCTCCATGTTTGTCACGTGCAATGGATGCAAAATAAGAAGGTGGGCGTTGGCCAGCAAAACAAGAAGCCATGCCTAAAACTGGTCAGAAAAGAACTTGTCTCGGGCTGTTTGAGCCAGGAAAAGCACTGGGTAATCACATTTACCATATTACTAACCAATACCAACCGTTATCACGCTATTTCCGTTGCAGCCTCAGCTAACAGCGACCAAACATGGTCCAAAATCTGCTTGACCTGATGGTATTCCACAACCATGACAAGCCGATGCGTAGAGGCAGCAAAACAACAAAATGACAATCACAAGCCCTCGATTATAACCCTGATATTAGTTAGAAACGATAATACAACCATATACGGTTAACGGAACACGCTAGGAGGCTAGAACGTACCAGGTCGGAACAGCAGATTACCTTTTCCTGCGGGAGCCAGCACGCCCGATTCATGGACGTAGCCTCGAGCCTTTCCTGGCTGCCAGTTCTAGCAAATCTGGTTGGGAACAACGTCAAACGTTTATCCATGCGCAAATATCTCGAAAATTTCCGCCTAGCAACATGCAGCACTCGCACTGTCACCGCCTGGCCGCTAACATGATTTGCTGCGCCTACCAGCACCCCGAGACCCATCTACGCATCTTCAAACGCTCCATGGCTAGGGGTATAACGTTTTTATGACTTAAAAATCATGCCTACAAAATTTGAGTCCATTATGTCAAGCTATTCTCTCGTACCAGTCAGTTGTGTGCACCGCCATAGCCGTGCGCGTCAATATTTTTCATGCACGTCGGTCCCGTTGGACCATGGTACCCCCCTAACTTTGCTCAAGCATATCTCCCTGGCCAGGTGTCCAAAGTACGGTCTGAAGTGCTCTACGGAAAGCTGAGATCTAGATCTTTCAATCCCCCCAGGTTTGACCGTTAAATTCTTTTTGGCGCGGCGCCTGCAAGGCGCACAAACTCAGTCCGTTAGAGTGGTAGGACTTCGACTGGCACCACGAAAACGGACTCAGTACCATTTAAGGGTTAAAGCCATATGCCCCTTCTCAGGGATATGTGCTACATTGACTCCCAACGGAGTGATGTTGATAATTAATTAATTAACTCGTCGTCTGTCCCTGGTCCTCTACGGAGGACTGAGTTGAACTCAGTCCTCTCTAGAGGACCGAGTTTTTGGGTTTCGTAGAAAATTCGCCCCGGTCAGAATGTTTGACAAAAAAATTCTCTCAAAATTTATTCAAATACTACGTGAAAAGATCTTTCTTGGACATATTTTTGGGATTTTTTTTGATTTGGTATGAGCGGCTAAATGTACGGTCAAAGTACAGGTGGTAAGGGTACTTTTCCACGTGAAACGCGAGTTCCGGAAATGCACGACCTAGCCATGGCGGCTCGCGCCCATGCATGCAGTTTACGTTTGCGGACGAGTTAGCTGTCCAAACTCAGGAAATAGATTTAACATGCCCTAAAGATGATAAAAATACATTTTTAGCTCGCGGGGATGCGATTTACCCGGTGTCGGCACTGTTCTTGCTGGAAAAAACTGCGATAAGGCAGGTCGACGGAATTGATGACTGCGCTTGCTTTCCGGCGCAATTTCAATGGCTGATAGGTTTCTTTCTACATTTTAACATGCATTGTATTAGAATAAATTGAGTGACAGTATAGATTTGAGTATTTCGACCATTCTGTCACGTCATGGTCTATGTGCCGCAAAGTGCCACTTTTGCGGGCACCGCCTGGGCCAAGGTAACGCTAGCCGTGCCAGGTAAAGCCGGATAATCGTTGCCTCTTCGTTTCTTGATGTTCGTACATGAGTTGAAGCTTGCGAGGCGTTGTCAGGTTCAAGTCTTGATGCTCTTTCTTGACCGTTGCCTGCCCTCTCTAAAACCCCCTTTTCAGATGATGTTATCAGGCATTTGCCTTGACCCAGTGTAGTTGTGCAGGGTTTTAGGAGCTGTGCAGGTTTAAACACCTTCATAGATGTTAGTTATTCTTTTGCTACGTTCATACTGCATGATTTTGAGGCCACGGGCCGCGTCAAGGGTGCATTCAAGCTTTTACGGGTGAGTGAAAAGTCTTGGTGACAAACCACTGCCATCATGTGCCAGCAACTATGTTGGCCACATCATGGCAAGGCAAAACAGTTATAGCCATATCTATTGTTGTTAGAAACAATGGAAATATGCTTAACCTACCCATTATATTGGTGGTTGACACTTATAACATAACCCTTTGTTGGTAGGGTATCCAAGCCCATTCCCTACATGCATGCATAGGCTCTCACTACATGATAAGGTATGATATACCTGAAGTATGATGATGCAAGTGTGTTGTCCTGTAATGCTTGAAGGGAAATGAGTTGATTGGGATGGTTGGTGGCCACGGTGGTGTGTAGTATGACCGCACTTACATGCTAGCAAAGTTAGCAAAAGCCCCATTCCTCTCCTGAGGACTGAGAGTTTTTTAATTGTTTCAGGCAGTTGCAGTGGCCAAATCGAGCCCAGTTTTTTTCCACGTTTCAAGAACTATATTGTTTACATGCCTATATTTTTTCTTCATGCACGAGGATTTGATTGAATTTTTCCCACTCGTTCTTATCCCGAAAAATGCAAATTCGCGAGGGGTGCCCATCGTCCGTGTAATTTTCAGGTGTTCGGGTCAAGTTTTCACATATGCAGTATTTTTGCCAACAAAATGACATCTAGTACACCCCCGATCCACATCAAAACATTTGGGATGGACCCCCCACCTAGTCGCTACACGCGGTTGAAAATTGTCAACTCAGTCCTCCTGTGAGGACTGAGTTGGGACAGACGACGAGTTAATTAATGATGGGGAAACATAACTGCATCATCACACTGCCCTTACATGGCACCTATGTGCAGGTGCCACCTTGTCCATGCACGTAGGCCGGTAACGTGGTACGGATACCCCGGCCTACGCAAGGCATGCATTCTAGGAGGCAGCCACCAACAAACTAGTGATTTTAAGCCTATTTCAGCCTGCCCTAGCAAGGATAAACTAGGCCTAAGCTGCTATAGCTTGCCAGGTGATGGCCAGCACACCTGGTGGCACATGCTGACAATGGGAAGCTTCTACTCACCGGTTACATGCTTGATGATGCCACAGAGACCAGCCAACTGCCTCACACTCATGCAATATGTGTGTGGGAAATGTATAACAAACATATATGGAGGTATTCAAACCCATACAGCCTCTAAAACTTATCACCATCACCCTGTGGCAGGTCAACTGACTGAGGGAAGCATCTAAGAAGGGTGTTTTAGAAAGGGGCCAGGCCAGGGTCAAGAAAGAGCATGAATAATGCAAAAAGAATGTGCTACACAAGCTAGAACGTATATATAAACGTCAAACATCGATAGGAAAACGATGCTTAAGCTTTACCAGGCATGGATGGCGTTACCTTGGCCCAGGCGGTGGCCGCAAAATGGCGCATTTCGGCACACCAAAGTTGTGCAGCATGGTCGCTGGATTCGGCGATTTCTGGCCACCCTTGCACGTTTACGACTACAAATCATCATAAAAAGTACAAAGAAACCAATATGTCCTTTAAAATACGCAGGAAAGGTATTGCTGTCAACGTTTCTATCGTCCGGCCTGATCGCAGTTTTTTCCAGCAAGAACGCTGCCGACACCTATCAAATGGCATTCCCGCGAACCAAAAATTGGCCTGTATGATCTTTAGGACGTATAAAATCAATATCCTAAGTTTGGCCAGAAAATTCGAACGCAAACGTAAATGCCATGCGTGGGCGCAAGCCGCCATGGCCAGGTCGTCGTTTTCCGGAATGCACGTTGTACGTGAAAAAGTACCCTGACCCCCTGTACTTTGACGGTCTGGAACACCTGTTAAACTTGGTCAAAATATAGCAAACCCTAGTATCATGTTCTGGAGAATCTTATAAACTTTCATTCTTCTCAGCTAAACGTTTCCTAATTCCCAATGGTATTCTCGCAAACTGGTCCCCCGAGTAGGTGCCGACAAATCGGCTGTAAGTCACTTTTTGGCGGAAAATCGGCAGCAAGACCATTTAGGGGTTAAGACGCTGGTCAATGTCGCGGAGCTGGGCGGTGATGGAGTCGGTGGAGGCGGAGGGGGGGGGGGTGGAGGCGAGGAGGGTGGCGGTGGCGGCCGGTGGGGATGGTGGGGAGCTCAGCAGCCAGCGTGCGACCCACAGCTGCCACATCTGCAGCTAGGGGCGTCACGTGTTGTGAGATGGTTTCTTGGAGGTGGAGGAGGAAGGTGGATTCGGTCAAGGGGGAGGGGGTCCAGAGGTCCGTGACAGAGCGCTGAAGGATGCAAAAGAGGGCGGCGAGCTGAAGACGGGGGCGAGACCAGCGGGCCAGGTTCTCAGCATGTTGTCGGATTGAAAACCGGCCGTCAGGTCCAGTGCGGAGGCGGCTATGGCTTTGAAGGCGCTGGCACAGGTCGAAAAGGGAGGCGTATGACCCATAAAACACGAGCTCCAGTATCTTGATGGGTGGCATGTCGAAAAAGCTGGGTCTGGCATCGTCGAAGGTGGAAAATAACCCGTCAACGTTAAAGTCGCGCTCAGACCAGCTCGGTTCGGTTGGGCGGCTGCGTTTTGGCTCAGGCGAGGCTGAGGGCGAGGCAGGAAGCCCGGGAGGGTGCTGGACGACCACCAGTGCGCGACTAGTGTCATCATTGCCTGCCGGACCTGAGGGCGAAGCTGCAGCCGGAGCTGCAGACGTATTTTCATTGCCGAGCGCAGCCGTCAGGCTGCGTTGCGTCGATAAGCGTTTGCTCATCGTATATTGCGTAATAGCTGCGGAAAATTATATCAGCATGTGCGTTGTAGAAAGACGCGTCGATTGTGATTAATTAATTAATTAATTAGGAACATAACTCCGTTGGGAGTATATGTAGCACATAGCCCAGAGAAGGGGCATATGGCCTATCATACATTCTAAGCTACTTCCTGCAAGGGTGGGAATGTAAACGACCCTTGCTCTAGGTGGCACCAGGGCACTTGCAGCCCCATGATGTTCAAGCTATGCCCAGCTAAGGGGGAGCCTGTCATGGGGGGGAAGATCAGCATAGCTATACAAAAGCTCTAGGGCATGGCGTCTCAGCAGAGAGTTACTCCCTGCATGGGCACGGCATAATTAAATAAAGCTAGGCATCATCTGGAGGGTGGCTCAGATGTCATAGGCACACATGTACATGACTGAAAAGGCTAGGCCTCAGCTGGTATAGTGCCTGTAGTAGGCGGGCATGTACAAGGCCACTGTCTAACTATTCTACACTACTGCTGCTGTATTCCCCTAGGCGGGGGCTTCTGGGGTCGCTGGGGCCGCGGGGGTCGAGGGGGTCGCGTGCCAGGGCTTATGGCCGACGTAGATGGCCGCCCCCTTCCAGTACACCGGCTGGCCCGCCTTGGTCTGCCAGAGCTGGAGGTAGGTCGGCCATAGCTCCCGTCGCCGTTGTTGCTGCGCCAGGGTCAAGTCGTCGTCAAGGGTGAAGAGAGTCTTCTCGAGCCGCTTGCGGCGTCGGAGAAACGAAATCTTGTCCGCTGGGCTCTCAAAGATGAGAAGAAGCGGGCGCCCCTGCCTTACCCCGCGCGCGGGGGAGGCGGTGGGCGGTCAGCTTAATCTCACCAAGGAGGCCCATTAATTAATTAATTAATTATCAACATCACCGCTCCGTTGGGAGTCAATGTAGCACATATCCCTGAGAAGGGGAATATGGCTTTTAATACATCCTAGGCTACTTCATGCAAGGGTGGGAATGTAAGCTACCCGTGCTCTAGGAGTCTAGGTGCACCAGCCAGGGCACCCGCACCACCATGCTGTCTCAGGTTCAACCCGCCTAAGGGGGGGATCCTGGCACGGGGGAGGAAGATCATCATGGCTATACAAGAGCTAGGACATGGCTTCTCGACAGAGAGCATCTCTCTGCATGGCATAGCATGGCTAAATTCTTAATGCAACATCCATGGGGGTCCCATTATAGGCATGGCTTGGCTAAATTCTGAAGGCAACATCCATGGGGGCCATTATGGGCGCACATGCGCGTGGGCCCATATTGGCTTTTTAAACCAAGAATTATTTATTACAATTATAAGAGAATTATTGATTAGAATTATATACTATAACCAAATTGGCTTTTTTAACCAAGTCCCCGCCTTGCAGGAGGGCTGCCTTGCCACTGACGACGTCGTCCCCCCCTCAGTCACTTTGAAGGAATTGGACGGCGCCCTTGCTCGCCTGCGGTACGATGCGGCGGTCGGTGCCGACCACCTTTCTGCTGAGCTGCTGAAGACCCCTGATCCGGCGGTTAGGGATCTTCTGCTGGCGTTCTGCAACCGTGTCCTGCTCTCTGACGAGCCTCCGCCTGCTGAGTGGCAGACGGCCATCCGCGTCATGCTGTACAAGAAGGGCTCTGCTGCTGACCCCGGCAACTACCGGGGTGTCTGCCTCCAGAGCGCCGCGCTGAAGGTCTTCATGCGCACGATGCTGCACAGGCTCCGCGCCGCGCTGGACCCACACCTGCATGGGTGAGTCTCAGATGGGTTTCCGTCGTGGTCGTAACACTGTCATGGCTGTGTTTGTCGCGCGCCGGTTGATGGAGGAGGTGCGTCGACTTCCCCCTGACAGTTTGCCGCTGGTCTTCATTTTTGTTGACTATATCAAGGCCTTTGACACGGTTCTCTGGGAGGCTCTTTGGGCCATCCTAGCTCTGGATCGGGTACCACCTGCGTTTATTGCTGCCATCCGCCGACTGTATGAGGGCTCACAGGCAGTAGTGCGGACTGCGGAGGGCACCACTCCACCATTCCGGCCCCTTCACCACGGGGTGTGGCAAGGTTGTGTCCTGTCCCCATACCTGTTCATTATTGTCGTGGATCACGTCATGCGCCGGGCACGTGCGCGCTTTACTGCTCTTAAGGGGTTCGAGCCAGGCTTGGACATCCTTAACGTGAAAGAGCACGGCGGGGTTAGACCTGGTTACCGCCTTGCCGACCTGATTTATGCGGATGATACCACCCTCATCGAGAGCCCCGAGCACATTCAGACCTGGCTGGACTGCCTGGGCCTGGAGGCGCGGGCGGTGGCCGGGTTGGAGATTAGTGTCAAAACCGAGGCGATGGTGATTGGGGCCTCCAGTAAACCACCGCTGCCGCGCCTGCTCGACGGGACGGAGGTCCCGTTCCGCGACCGCTTCAAGCTGTTGGGGAGCTGGCTTCCTGACACCGCCGACGATGTGGACACCCGCATCGGCCTTGCCTGGGCCAAGCTCCGTTCGCTCACACCCTACTGGCGCTCGAAGGGCCTGGGCGGGCACCGCAAGCGCATGCTCTTCAAGGTCCTCGTCCTCACGGTGCTCACGTATGGCGCCGAGACGTGGACCCTCCCACCCAAACGGGCAGCTAGGCTAGACGGCACGGTTTACAGGATGCTCCGACAGGTCCTTAACGTAGGTTTTTCCGAGCGTCCGTCATCAGAGTCTTTGTATCATGGCATGCCTCGTGTTTCGGACGAGATGAGGCAGCGTAGGATAGCATTTGTAGGACACCTTGCCCGCACCAGCCAGGTCGACACCACCCTTGGTCTGGCCGGCCCCCAGCGGCTTGGCCAGCCAGGGCGGCACATTCTGACCTGGCCTGGCCCCGAGGACATTCCCAAAAGGGTAGGAAAACCTGTCACGAACTACGTTCAGATGTTGCTGGACGACCTAGTGGTCCCAGCCCAGTTTGAGCACCGCATCCACTCTCTCTCCCGTCTTTGGACTGCCATGCAGGACAAGACGCGGTGGAAGAAGATTGTCAAGGCGCACACGCCCGACCCTGTGGGCAAGCCACCTCCCCCCAAGCGGCGGAGGCGTTTTGATGAGTAGTGTAGTTAGGATTTTCTAGATAGCTTAGAGTTAGGATAGCTCGATCACGCGGCTTCCTCCACCCCATCCATCACGGAATATGTGCTACATGACCTCCCCACGGAGGCATGTTATAATATAATATAATTTAATTTAATTTATGCCTATGCAGGGAGTTACTCTCTGCTGAGATGCCATGTGTACACCAGCTATACGGCCTAGCCACATACCTTCCACCCTGGCATATGTCATGCAGGCCTTCTAGGCCCTCTCCTCAAGCCCCCCCTGGGTGCCTGTGCTTGATAAGGAGGCATGAACCATCATGGCGGTGCAGGTGCACCTTGTGCACCCAGAGCAGGTGATAGTTGTACATCCTCCACCTGCAGGTTGTAGCCCTGATTGTATTACAAACCCATAGATGCCCCTTTCTCAGGGCTATGTGTTACATATGCTCCCAACGGAGCTATTAATTACTTAATTAGGGCATCGCCAACTTACACCTACAGTCATCCGCAAAAGTTCTCCTTTCCGGGGAGTGATGCAAGCCTTTCGGATTTGGTACTAGATAAATCATTCGAGATCTGTGTGTGTAGGAGTACTACACACGTGTCTGCACGCGAGACTTGTTCAGTCTCGCAACGTGAGACGGGCTGAACACGGCGGGAACCTTCTTTATTAGAAGGGGGCGTAGCCGGTACTATCGAGATCAGCCAAGCGTATATTCTGATTTGGCACGCCGCAAAGGTGGAAACCATTTGCGTTCAGTGCCGTACAGATATACTCCCAACGGAGTTATGTTTCTAATAAATTAATTTATTTGTCCTAGGGGATATGCCCCTAGAGTAGCGTCTTTTCGGTCCGTTTTTGCATGCGTAATACCGGTCACTAATTAATTAATTAGGAACATAACTCCGTTGGGAGTATATGTAGCACATAGCCCTGAGAAGGGGCATATGAGCCTATAATACATTCTAAGCTACTTCCTGCAAGGGTGGGAATGTAAACAACACTTGCTCTAGGTGCACCAGGGCACCCGCACCCTCATGGTCTATCACGCTATGCCCGGGTAAGGGGGGAGCATGCCTGTGAGGGGGAAGATCATCATGGCTATACAAGAGCTATGGCATGGCTTCTCAGCAGAGAGTGACTCCCTGCATGGGCACAACATTACTAACCGGTCACTAAAAGGGGTATATACCCCCCATCAGTGGGTGGGATGGACCCCCCCACATCCCATTTACATGGCAAAATCATTGTTTGGGTGCCCCAAGGCCAGCTTTGCATGTAATTCCATATTATGGTTTTGGGGGGTCTGGCATAGGACCCTCACCTTAAGTGAGACAACTATGATTGGCTGACGTTGGTTTACTGCTTACTCCAGCAGTTGTCTCTAATAGAATGGAACACGGCAGCTCAATGAAACAAATTTAGCATAGTTGTTGTGATAATATGTATACAGAGTGCGAGAGCTAAATTGCAAGAAAAACATTTCATGGTTACAGTGCAAAAGGGCCAGTTACTACTGGTCTATGGAAACAAACTGGCCATTCCCTTCTGGTCCTAACCACCCACATTTATAAGAATATTCAACACGTCTCAGAAAACAGCATGCAGTGGACAAATTGTCAGCCCGCCTGCCTCACTGTGTCTGCGCCGACCACCGCATGGGCTGTTGCCCAACCCCTTGGTTCATCGGGGGAGGCACGCCCAGGTTGTTTGGTGACACCGGCCCCATTGGGAAGTAGCCAGGCATTGGCGGATTGTGACCTAGTGGCTGCGGTGGCGGCGGCGGCCCGGCAGGAAGCTGCTGTTGCTGCATCTGCATAAGCAGCTGGCGGCGTTGCTGCTGCTGCTGCTGCTGCTGCTGCTGCTGCTGCTGCTGCTGCTGCTGCTGCTGCTGCTGCTGCTGTTGCTGTTGTTGTTGTTGCTGCTGCTGGAGTGGCTGTGGTGGTGACGGCTGCTTTTGCTGCGGTGGCATCGGTAACCGCTGCTCCTGCCACAGGCCCACCGCGGGAGCAATGCCAGGATTGCCTTGCCTGGCCACGGGCAGGCGCATCATGGGAGGGCTACGCACGGGAAGGCCCCCGCTGGGGTCCGCCACCCGCTCCATCGGGCGCGGCTTGCGGGGGTCGAACGGGGGCGAAGCACTTCCCGGTTGGCGCGGGTCGACAAATGGTTGCGCCTGCCCTTGCTGCTGCATGTATCATTGAAAAGACAACCAGCACATGTGTCGCACCATCACCACCACGTACCAGGAAAACGAGTGAGTCCCGGAGACCACGTACCAGGAAAACGAGTGAGTCCCGGAGAAAGTGGGCATGGCAAAAGTTTTCCAAAAGTTAGGAACGACCTTGTCATTCCCAGCCATTTTCTCCCCTCCCCTTGATGACTTGTCCTTGTTTCCCAGGAAACCGCTAATGGTGCACGTTAGGGGAAAAGCCAGGAAAAAAACACAACAAGAACAAAAGCAGTTATATCCTTGAACTTTACATCTCTGCCTGCCTGCATGCTCCTCCTACCCACCCACCCACCCACCCACCCACCCACCCACCCACCCACCCACCCACCCACCCACCCACCCACCCACCCACCCACCCACCCACCCACCCACCCACCCACCCACCCACCCACCCACCCACCCACCCACCCACCCACCCACCCACCCACCCACCCACCCACCCACCCACCCACCCATAAGAGCCCGGTTGGCTGACCGCGCAAGCAGGCACATACACAAACATTCATATTGGTGCTGTGTGGCTCACCCACCCACCCCCATGGCGCAACCTGCACATGCAATCCACCTGTAACCCTGTCACCAACCCCTGGCTCCATTACATCAAACCCTTACCCCCACCCCCCCATTGCGCCCCACCCGCACCCACCATGGGCTCCCCCCCCTCGAGCGCCTTGATGTGTGCGGCCTGCTTCTCCGCGATCTCCACCAGCTGCTGCAGCTTGAGCTCGCGCTCCTCCGCGCGCGCTCGCTCCCCCCGCAGCAGCGCGTCCAGCCGCGCACAATCCCCCGCCAGCTTCCGATTCTCCTTGAGCAGGCGCGCACTCAGCCCGGCCGCCTCGTCCTTCTCCTCGGCCAAGTAGCGGTTCTCCTTGGCAAGCCGACAAGCCTCCTCCAGCGCCGCCTCTAAGCGGGCCGCAAGGTCCCCCCCCCCTCGGCACCCCCCACGGTGCCCCCGCCCCCCACCTTGCCGGCCACCATGCCCAAGGACATGGCCAAGCGGCTGCCCCCCGCGGCCAGCGGCAAGCGCTCCTCCTCGTCGCGCTGGGCGCGCATGCGGCAGAGGAGCGACTCAGTGTCGCCCGCGTTGCTGCCGCCGTCACGCGCGTCGAGTAGGGAGGGGCCGCTGGAGCCCGCCTGCATGCGGACACATGCGTTTGCACGCGCCGACACGTGAGCTTGTAGACACAGACATGCTTTCACATGGCCAAACAGGCCATCCCATGCCATGGGGGTTTTGTTGCCAAGCACCGTCATATTGTGTAGGCATATGAAGATGCATAATGAAAACCCAGCAACACACCCTCGTGCACCGAATTTGGCCGCACATTGCCCAACTTTGTTTGGTTCTTCCACCCTTCCTCACCTCCTGCTCTTTAGCCAGCCACCGTCCCCGCCATGGAGCACACCCAGCAGCTCACAAACTACAGACGCACGTGGGTGCCTTTCTGTCCACCAGCACCTTCCCAAAGACCTAAACAATGTGCGGAGACATGGGTAGCACCAAAAACACGCGCATACCCACTGCTGCAACCAGCACGCACAGGCACTCACCTGGCCGGTCGCCTGCTCTTCGCCCGAGGTACCCGAAGGGCTTCCTATCAGCATGGCAGGTGACACCATGTCGACACCGGGCATGGCAAACGTGCCGCGCTGCAAGCCGCCGCCGCCATCTTCCTCGCCCTTGACCAGCGGCTTGCGCGGGAAGGACAACCCACCCCACGCGCTGCTGCCCAACGCGCCCACGATGCCGCCCATGGAGCCAAACACGCCCTTGCCACCCCCCTTCATTGCCCCCATGCCACCGTCCCCACCGCCCATCTCATCCTCCCCACCAGCGCGCATGCCCATCCCGTTCGGCCCCACACTGCCGTCCGCATCCGGCCCGTCGCTGGTGCCCCCGCCCAGAGAGCACTCTGCCAGGGGCGACGCACCCTCCAGGGCCATGTCCGGTTTCATGCCCCCAGGGCCGGACCCCATCCCTCCTGCGTCCCCCCACGGCCCGCAGTCGTCGCGCCGCCGCCGCCGCGGGGTGGATTTGAGCATGCGGAAGCGACCGGCCCCATCACCCCCCTGGGCCATGTCCCACCCAGCGGGCCCCACCCCACCATCCTCCACGCCGTCCATGCCCACCTTGTCACCGCCGTCGTCACCATCCGCCCCCTGGCCCCCCACTTGCCCGACCACGGCCCACGCCGGGTTGCTGGCGCCATCCGCGCCCCCACCACCATAATCCTGGAACCCGTACGGTGTGCTGCCCGGCCCGCCGCTACCATCCGCGCCACTTCCGCCCCCATCTACCCCCATCGGGTCACCCCCCTGTGCCTCTCCCCCCTCTCCCTCAAAGCCGAGGCCATCCGGGCCCATGCCCCACCCGAGCACGCCGCCACCACCCACTGCCGCGAGCGCCTTCCCTTCCTCTCGCGCAGCCACCACGTCCGCGTACAAGTCCCCAATGCTCTTGGCGGAGCGCGCCCCCGTGATGTCGTCCACGACAAAGATGACCGTGTGCGGCTTGTGCGAGGCGCCCCCCGCGTGCTTCTCCCACTTGGCGTACGACTTGTACTGCATGCCGCAGCCGCAGAGGCAGTCAATGCCCTCGGCGGCGGCGCGGCCCTCCATCGTGGTCTCCCCCCCGCGCACATAGCAGAGCGTGGAGCCCACCTTGAACACGCCCGTCTCCAAGTAGTCCTGCGCACGCATGACAGGAACATACACATGCGGGGGCCCACGTTTGCGCACACACGCACGCGCGGACACACAAAAGACACTCGTGAGGAGTCATAGGGGCATGTGGACAAGGCGTGGCTAAGGCAAACAGGGGGTGGGCGGGTGGGCGATCCGGGCGGCCACACTCATGCAAACATGGGCCAAGACTCGGGTGCAGCATGATTGTGCTGCCACCTGAGGTGGGCAAGGGGGCAACGGCAACCCTCGCTCGCTACATGCCCAGCAGCACACAACATGCGTACGCAGTCCGCACCGCCGCCGAAACACGATGGGCCCCTGGCCCCCCCCTGCCATCATGCGGATACCCACCTTGTGTGTCTTGTGCTTGGCGCGCAGCTTGTGCGCCCCCCCCAGGCCATCGTCGCCCAGGCAGAGGCCAGCGTCCGAGCCAACCGACCCGGGCAGGTTCATGGCCATGCCCGCAGACGCGCCCGCGCTGCCGCCACCGCCACCGCTGCAAAACACGTGCGGGCGTTGTGTCGCGCCGCCTTGCCCCACGCCCGTCCCCTCACCCTCTCGACGCGCAACATTGGCCTCCCCTGCCACGTCCGACAGGAGCGACACACGATTGCTGCTGACGCCCGCGGTGCCCTTGCGAGCAGCCAGCGCGGCCGCAGGACTCCCTGGTGCCCCCGCGGTCGGGAGACCTGGCTTGGGCGGCCGCTTCTTGCCCGCGCGTGCCATTGCGGTCACCAACAAGCGGCCCGCTCGCTGCCACCCGGGGGACAGCGCGCCACCCCCGCCCTCTCGCTCCGTGCCTGCCCCTCCGCCATGCATGCCCAGGCCATCGCCCACCCCCTGGCTAGCATCCGTGGCGAGCATGCCGCTGTCGCTGGCGTCCGGCACAATGAGTGCGTGTGCGTACCGCCGCGTGTTGGAGTACTCCATCTTGAAGACGGCGTCCCAGGCCACGCTGCGGTTGAGGGGGACAAAGCCGACACGGCGCCAAAAGGAGGAGTAGTCCTCGTACATCGCGCAGATGCAGATGTGTGCGCAGCCCTGGGCAATCGCCTGCAGCTTGAGCGCCTGGGATGGCACGACCAGTGCCCGAGCGAGCAGTGCCGACAAGGGGGCGAGTCCAAACCAACCCAGTGTAGGCAAGGAACAGTCATTTCGATCACTTGTCATTTAATATTGCTGGGAAAGGTGCCAAAAAGTGAGGGAGCAAGCTGCAACAACGAGAGCAGGGTCGTGACACCAGCATCAATCACAGAACAGTAGCCAACAGCACCGCGGGGCGGTCCGCATCAAGATGTGCAAACATGCAGACTTGAACCAGGGACGCAGCGAGCAAACTCTAGGCATCGCACACCCTGCCCTGCCCTCCACATGAGCGCTGCATTTCCTGCCGTATCCTTCCCTACATGTGTTCTACCGTGACACCCCACATGGCAGCCCCAAGAGCGCCCCCCCCTCACCTGCAGCAGCACCGACGCATACCCGCGCTGCCTCTGCTTGGCCGTGGTCGCAAACCAGCAGATGGTCATCACCTTGCCCCCCACGGCCGCAGGCAGGTTGCTCACGTACGCGACCACTGCCGCCGCCACAGGGATTGCCGACGACACCGCGCCCGAACAACCCGCGTCGCGCCCCCCACCGCCCAGGGGCTTGGTTCCTGCGGCAGGGGCCGCCGGCTTGGTGCCACGTGGCAGGTTGCGGCGCGACGCTTCCGCGCCGGCAGCATTATGGCTGGTAGAGGTCGTGAGCCGTCCCAGGCACTGCCGTTTTGCTGCGCGGACCCCACCGGCGTCAGCACCCCCCCGCGCACCATCGTTGGCCCCTACCCCTGCTGAGCTGGCGTCCTCCTCAGTCCCCGCGCCCGCAGGAGATGCCTCCGCCAAGTCCCCACTCACAGCAACTGATCCGGGGGTGGACGCTGGCTGCGCCGCACGGTAGAGCACCCACGCCTCGGGCTCCTTGTAGGGTAGCGCGCTCGTCTGGCCGCCCATGAAGTGCTGCAGCTTCTCATCGTCCTCAAAGTCGCCAGAGGACAGGACCTCCAGCGTGTGCTTGCGCACTAGGGTGAGGGGGTGGGTGAGGGGGTGGGTGAGGGGGTGGGTGAGGGGGTGGGTGAGGGGGTGGGTGAGGGGGTGGGGGTGGGTGAGGGGATGAGGGGGGGGTGAGAGGGGGCCCGATAAGATCAAGGTGGTTGAAAGCATATGGGGATATGAGGATATGATGGAGTGCGGTAGGGGTGAGGATGGGGGTGATAGTACAGAAGAGGGTAAGGAAATCAGTGGAGGAGATCGTGGTGGAGGATGGGGTGAGGCGGTGATAGGTTCGGGGCACGGGGGAAGAGGCGGCCAAACGGAAAAATGTGTGTTCATGGGGGAGAGCAGGCATGTGCTGGTGCTGCTAGGTGCATGGATGTGAGGGCGCATGCATGCGGGCAGGTGGGTGGGCAGGCAGGCGCGTGCGGGGCCTGTGGAGGGCATACACCAGCACACAGGACTTGGCCACACGAGAAATGCCATAGACAGGGGCATGCGTGGAGGATAGTAAGCACAGAGCCGCAAGAACATATCATAATACAAAACAATGATTGGCATTTACAAACCCTACAGTGTCTTTGGTGAAAACCCGCATGCATGTATGTGTGCCGCTGTACAAGGCCGGGCCAACGCAAAAAGGTGTCAATATGGTTTGATTCCCATGACATGCGGCAACCACCACATCACAGTCAACCGCTCCTGAACATAACATGAACCGCCCATGCCGGGTGAAATGAGGAACAAAAGAGGGGCGCGGTCTGCAACACTGACACAATGCGGAGGTTTGTCGGCCACATGCATCGGGGTGTCCCAATCGGCCACATGCATCGGGGTGTGCCAACCCCAGACAGCATCCCATCCCCTCTCCCCAATACCTTGACAGACGGCCGCACGTGCCCTTCCTTCACCCCCCCCAGCACTCACGTCCACTTTCCTTCTCCCCTGCCACAAAGCATGTCCCACTTTTTCCACGCACCCATGTCGCGGTCACTGTCCGTGGGCGCGCGCCGGTCGGCCTTGCTGGTCACGCAGCTGGCGTTCTTCAGGAACAGGTGGCCCACCACTGCGCCATCCAGGAAGGCGCTCACCCTGGGTAGAGGGGGAGAGGGGGCAAGTGGGGGCGCCAGGAAAACGGGAGACATGAGCATGAGCAACAGGAGTAACGGTAAGAGTGGGGGCGGCACAAGTCTTGGTAACCAAGGCAATGGAGACACACACTGAGACAAAGATGTGAGGAGGCCAAGCCCTGTGTCTAGGACAGAGTGGCGCCAGCAGCGGAGAGGCTGCCATAAGCACAGCATGCGCGTGGCTGGGTGGGCCATGAGACCAGGCCGCACCTCACTCCTCGCGTGTATGTTCATACATCATTTTCATACACCGACTCGTCACATAGTTCTTCCTTACCACACATGGCCATTTCACGCATGCATCGGGCCAACACCAGCACGTGTGGACATCAACACGACACCAGCTGGTTCATCGCGGGGCCCTTCATGGATCCTATGGACGACAACAACAAAAGGTGACGGCAACATGTCTGACCACCATTTGCAAGCGAGGGCGGTCAACTTGGCCCAACAATAAGCACGTGTGCACCCACCAAGCAGCATCATGATACACACATACGCATGCACCCACGCAGGCCACTAGAGGCACAAAACAAGATTACAAACAGGCACAAACTGTTAACGGTTTTCCATAAGGGCCGCACCTCTCGCGCTCCTCCTCGGACAGCGGCGCCAGCGGTGGTGCCACCGCGCCCTCCTCCCCACCCATGCCGCCCGAATCCCCCTTTGCCGCGCCACTGTCGGCCGTGCTATTATTGGTGTTGAGCGAGCTGCCGTAGTTGTCATTATCGCTGCGCCCTGCCATGCTGCTGTTGTTGGCGCGGCAGCTCAGACTGCTCTCTTTACTCCCCCGCTGGCCATGCCCATGACTGCCCTTGCCGTGACCACCGGTCCCACCACCCCGGCCACCGGCTGTACCAGGGGTGGCCACCCCATCCCCCCCTAGTCGAGAATCTGCCTCCAAGGCACTCATAGAGCGCACGCCTTCGTTGTCGGCGTTGCTGTCGAGCTTCCTCTTGATCAATACACGGGGGGAAGGCAACCCGGGCGCGCGCGGCCCACCAGGGCTATCGCCGACGTCACCGGCCCCATTCACAACCCCTCCCGCCGGCATGAGCCCGTCCGCGTCCAGCACATCCTGCATTAACACCTCGTCCACCGACAGGTTGTCACCCAGCAGCGTCATGTCCTCCAGCAGGTACCCACCCCCCGCACCAAAGTCCTCCCCCAACCCTAGGCTCATGCTGTTGCTCTCGCGACGCACACGGCGGGACTTGCTCCCGGACGACCCGTGCCCAAACCCGCCGCCCTCCCCATCCCCGTTGTCGACATCACCGTCATCGCCACGGCCCTTCTCCTCATCACACCCATTGGTCGCGCCAGCGGGCGTGCTCGTCCCCCCCAGCCCATCGTCCAGGGGATCCAGCCCGCCTGCACCCATCCCTGGGCCGCCGTCACCGTTCCCCCCACCATCTCCATCCCCATCTCCATCCCCATCTCCATCCCCATCCCCATCTCCATCCCCATCATCATCCCCATCCCCATCCCCATCCCCGTCCCCATCCCCATCCCCATCTCCATCATCATCCCCATCCCCATTGACATTGGCATTGCCACTGTTGTTGCCATCATCATCGCCATCATCCCGGCCGTCACTGCCACCGGTTCCATCCCTGCCCCTCCCCTCGGCGTCACTGGTCAAGTCGCCATCCAGGCTCGCCATGTCCGCCACCCCCATATCCCCCTGCGACCCCCTGGCCGCCACCCCTTTAGCCGCGCCCATGCGCCCTCCGCTCGTGTCGCTGTCTCCTGACCCGCCCGGCGATGAACCCCCGCCCACGCACGCGATGCCGTCAAACCCTGCCGGCTCGCCTGCGTTGCTCACCAGCGGGGAGCAGGTGGCTGAGGAGATGAGCTGCGTGCTGCTGTAGCTGCGCATGCCGCCGCCACGCAGGCACCGTGTGCCTGCAACGCAGCCATCACCCGCGCCGCTGCCCCCCCCACCGGGTGCGTCGCCACACTCGCAGCTGTCCCCGCAGCAGCCCGTGCTGGCATCTGCAGGCCCCGTGCCGCCCTGCCTCTGCTGGCCCCCGTCATCACCATGGAGATCAGCCCTCCCGCGGCCAGGGACGAAGCTGGCATCCGTCGGCATGCCTGCGCGCGGCCACCAGACAGGAACGCCACGTCTGGGTATGACTGGGGATGAGAGGGGCAGGGTAGGCGCGAGTAGACATTGATCTGCTAGACAAACACAGCAGCCCATCTCCACACACATGCCAAACCATCGCAGAAACCGAGCCAAGGGACTCAAGGAAAAGAGCGAACCCACGGCAAACGTGGTGATGGTGAACATAACACCAGTTGTTGTGTTGCGTTTGTCTGCAGCAGTTGTGGGGTGATGACCCGAGCGTACCCACATGCGTCTGCTGGCCACGCACTGCGTAAGAGAGCGTGCTATGTGGACTTCCCCATTTCCCTCGCACGCCTCCTTCATGCTGACAACAGCCAATCACTTGAACACGACTCTCAGTCCCAATGGTTGCCTCAGGTGCTGGGAACAGAGGTCAAGGTTGGCTAAGGCGGGCCATTCACGCATCGTCGCTGTTTCAGATACCAAGCCCAAGCGTCTACACAACGCTGCCCAATCCAGACACTGACACCGGTCGTACATCCTGATATCATGCCTTGGCTTCCCACACGAACCAACAAACCCAGCACGTTTGGTGGTGACATGCAGCGGTTGGCTCTTGCTACCATGACGGTGCATGCGGGGGACTTGCTCAGTGACCAGTAGCGGACTAGCGGCGCCGGACTTGCCCATAGTGAGAGGTCGCCACAGAGGCACGAGCGATATAGCTGCACCCAAATGCCGCTGTTGTGTTTACTCTGCAGGATGGGAAGGATCCAAAACATTAAGCGCCTGCTCGAATTCAGGGCAAAAAAAACTCATTGGCGTCAAAACTGAATTGCCAAGAAATCTGTCCTACCCAAACAGAAATGGCATGCAACCTCAGAAAGCACACGCATGCCCTGCCATGATGCCACGTTGCAAGAGGCATACCTCGACACTCCTGGTGGACTGCTCTAGCAGAATTTATCACCTTGCAAAAAAAGAGATCCAGAACAGGCGGAGAACACACATTAGGAAGGCGAGACACCAGATAGACCACACACCATGCAGACAACACAGTCTAGATAGGAGAGTTGTAACTGCAACGGTGAGACAGGTTTACATGTGCTCAAAGACAGAAGGCCATCAGATACAAGGATAGCCGGGAGGTGCAGGGACAGCACCGCATGATACATGGGAACACAATCTGCCCCAACGAGCCACGGCTTCACTTATCAATACCACACAGGCAACTATGGGTATTCTAATGCTGCAATAACCTTGCTAGAAACAGTGTAATATCGAATCACGGTGACATACAAAAAAGAGGAGTTTCCCAGAGAGAGCAACTCCCTACCATTTGCTCGACTGGCGGGTGCCAGACCGTCGGTATGCCTTGAGACCATGTCTCCAATGCAGTGCTTGGTATTTCGTAGTATATCGGCAGACATTTTCCAACCCTATGCTCTTCAACTATTGCTTCACCGACGTGACGGTCTCGCTGGCAGAGCGAGACGGGCTATGCTGCCCCTGTGTCTGCCAGGCAGCCGTGCAAAAAAGGCCAGATCGAACATGCAGGGCCACATCGGAAACTACAGTGAATTCGAAGCAGCCATGGAATTGCTGCTAGTTGGATGACGTTATTCCAAATATTAAAAAACTTCAACGACGGCTTTCACCAGCCGGGAGACACAACGAAAAATTGCAGAACGCATCTTCTTGCCAAGACTGCCGTCCAAAAAAAATAGGGTCAGCAAACAAGAAAAAGAGGTCGCGACTTTGTGTGGCTTGAACCAATACACAACCTGGATTTACTGCACATATTTCCGCTGCCTGCAAACGTCATGATGACGTGATATAAAAGAACTTTACCTTCGCAGGCTCCAAGGTTCATCGGTCGGCGCAGACAGAGCCATTTATTGGCACAAACAGTCGAATCAATCTACATGATTAATCGGATGATTCCATACGTTACTGAAAAAGATATATTCTACGATGCCCCCAAATATCCATCAGCAGTAGCAGTACGAGCCCAGAAGCAGCCAAAACAATTTCAATTATCAAACTACAGGTCCAATCGAAGCTACAAAGAGAAGGCCAAACTATCTAAAAGCCGTGAAAGATGACCATAATCCCACGAAAATGGATGTTTAAAGCCGGGCGTCTTTCACAGCTTCGTGATTTTGATTTGGGGTCCCCAGATTACACGAGTGAGAAGTCCGCTCTCACCTTTTTTGCTGACTGTTTGCTTGACACAGTCTTGCCCGTCTTGCCCCACGCCCATCAGCCGAGGCTGTCCGATCACTCCGATGCTTTCATCATCTGGCTTCGTGTTCCGTACTGTACGCCGTTAGAAAACCGTCCAACGGTATATACCGTATAAAGGCACCTCATCTACTACTACACGCCATAAGGGATTGCTGAATGCCCCCAGAATCCAATCGTCATCCAGGTAGTTAGTTCGTTAGTTGAACCCCCCGCCAGTAGTCAGCTCAAAGTCCACGGAAAGATTGGTGCCAAAATACGGCGAATCAGCGAAGGTTTGTAGTACAGTGGTGTCCTGTAGGCTGGTGTACTGTACAGTACTAGTTAGTAGAAAAATTGAAGTAGAATCAATTATAACCAAGTAGAATCGAATCACAGTAGTAAGATTCTTTCAGATCGTGAGCCCTGGATTGGTCGGACCCCAATCTGAAACGTGTGTGGGGGGGTGTATGCGAAAGTACCTCCGCCCATCGCAGTAGCCGCCCATCACAGTAGCTGCACTGCCTGCACTGCTGCACATAGTGTACCGGGCTACCGGCAGTACAGCGCCGTACATAGGTGCTATAGGTGCGCACGTGCGCACGTAAATTACATGCACGGAAGCAGTGCTGTAAGCGGAACCACCCACACATGCATGGAAGCTCCTATCATGCATTTACGTAACACCAGTGACCATTAGCAAGCACCAGACGGTCCTTAACTGTAGGATTTGCACAAACGGACCAAGGATCCGTGGTTCAAAACAAATAAACACGCTCATGCGTACGTCTCCGAAGTTATGCCATAAGCTTATTTATGAAGTGCACAAAGCGCCCAGAAATTGTGCCTCTTAATTGACTGACTTATTGCAGCATATTCAAGTGGCGAACTTCTGCAGGAGGGCCGCACTAGTTTGATAGCATACGTCAGGGCCAAAATGCCGCTTCTGGCTCTGGCAGCTGTGTTGGTTCTACCTATTCTTGTATGGGGCGCGTTCTTCTCTCCTCGTCGCCTAGCTCTGGCGGGGAAGCACTTGCTGATCACGGGAGGCTCCTCGGGCATAGGCTTGGTAAGTGCTTAGCTAGCGTTCAGGCTCTCGAACGAGGGCTTTGTGTCCTCAATTTTGCACACGGGCATGAAGTTTGAGCGGCCAATATAGCTCATTTCAGCCTGGCGCAGATTTGCTCCGTCCATCCCCGTGTCTGCCTCGTTGGCGCGTTCTGCATGCTAACGCGCGCGCACACACACACACAAATCCATATATACTATCGCCAATGTCATGGTGGTTCGACAGGCATGTGCTATGATCGCAGCCAATCAAGGGGCCTCGCTCACCCTGGTTGCTCGAGATCAATCCAAGCTGGACGCCGCCAAGAAGAAGGTAAAGAAAAAGGGAAAATACATTCAAAGGTAGTCGTTGTCCGAGAAATTGTCTGCTGACAGCATTGACGGCATAACAGCTTTAGTGCACATCGTGAGATCGCATCTACGTTCATTGATGCTATTTTGGACAAGTGTTTTTTCACAGCCATGCCGGCGCACAAAAAACATATCAGTATTCACCCATCAGGTGTAATGTCCCCCACTCCTAACCGACCCTGCGGCCTCCGGCCCTGCTTGCATATCCACTGGCGTCCGCCACGCATGCCGCACACGCCTACACGCACACATGCCCTGCCCCCACCCCACCCCACCCACCCCCCACCCCACCCACCCACCCACCCACCCACCCGCCCGCCCGCCCGCCCGCCCGCCCGCCCGCCCGCCCGCCCGCCCGCCCGCCCGCCCGCCCGCCCGCCCGCCCGCCGCCGCCCGCCCGCCCGCCGCCCGCCCGCCCGCCCGCCCGCCCGCCCGCCCGCCCGCCCGCCCGCCCGCCCGCCGCCCGCCCGCCCGCCCGCCCGCCCGCCCGCCGCCCGCCGCCCGCCTGCTCGCCCGCCCGCCCGCCCGCCCGCCCGCCCGCTCGCCCGCCCGCCCGCCCGCCCGCCTGCCCGCCCGCCCGCCCGCCCGCCCGCCCGCCCGCCCGCCCGCCCGCCCACCCACCCGCCCCCCCCCACCCGCCCGCCCGCCCGCCCGCCCGCCCGCCCGCCCGCCCGCACGCACGCACGCACCGCCCGCCCGCCCGCCCGCCCGCCCACCCACCCACAAACCCACCCACCCACCCACCCTCCCACCCACCCACCCACCCGCACGCACGCACGCACGCACGCACGCACGCACGCACGCACGCACGCACGCACGCACGCACGCACGCACGCACGCACGCACGCACGCACGCCCGCCCGCACGCCACGCACGCCCGCCCGCACGCCCGCACACAACGCCCGCCTGTCCGCCCGCCTGCCCGCCCGCCGCCCGCCCGCCCGCCGCCCGCCGCCCGCCGCCGCCCGCCGCCCGCCCGCCCGCCCGCCGCGCCCGCCCGCCCGCCCGCCCGCCCGCCCGCGCGCCGCCCGCCCGCCCGCCCGCCGCCCGCCCGCCCGCCCGCCCGCCCGCCCGCCGCCGCCCGCCCGCCCGCCCGCCGCCCGCCCGCCCGCCCGCCCGCCCGCCCACCCATCCACCCACCCACATGCCACGCACATACCGTAGTGGTCAAGATCACTTTGCGACAAATAATTGCATATCGACCTCACAAAGTTTTATTAATTTGCTTTATTCCAGCTTGCCAAGTGTACTTCAAATGCCACTGTACTTGTCTACTGGAATTTGTTCTAATCATATTGGATCGTACTCAAAAAGTGCCGCGTCGCAATTACCATGTGGAAATAGTTTTGCCGCGCAAGCCAAAACTTTCGCCTTGTTTTGGGTTCGCAAAATAGTTTGGCGCAAAGTGGTTGTGAACGTGGTACACACGCACACACACACCACATGTGGCGGTCATCCCCTCTCTCCCCGCCCGCCCCCCCCCCCCCCAACACACACACTGACAGGTGGAGGCGGCCAATCCTGGCTGCCGCGTGGCCGTCTACTCAGTGGACCTGTCCTCCCCCGACGAGTCGTCCATGCAAGCCGCCGTCACCAAGGCCACGCAACACCACGGGCGCCCTGTGGACGTCCTGCTCGTGTGTGCTGGGTTTGCCGAGGCGGCCGGGCTGATGGACCGGCCCATGTCCTTCTTCACCAACACGATGGCCTGCAACTGGGGCGGCTCGCTGGTGGCTGCGCGCGCGTGCCTGCCGGGCATGCTGGAGACTGCGCGGGCGAGCAAAGGGGGCAAGCACCCGGGGGGAAGGATCGTATTTGTGTCCAGCTTGTACGGGCTGGTGCGTTCGCGCCATGCGGGCATAGGCATGCGATCCAAGTTGCATGATATAGCATATGCTATGGCGTTGCAAGGCAACCAGTTTGAATGTTGGTGGTGATGAATGGGATTCGTTTGAATCGTCCGCCTCTCACGTCAGCCACGTTGCATCCGGTTACAGCTGGGGGCATTAGCCTCGCGTGCTTGTGCGCCCCACATGGCATGGCGCTGGCATACCCCCACTAGTGGTCGCGGCGTTTGTGACGGGGTGACGGCACATGTGTGGGTCTTGTGTGGCCGGTCCCCTTATGCGGATGGGACGGGAGCGGCTCAGCCGTCCATTGGCAGTGGAATTGGCGCATGTGTGATCACGGGCAATGGTGCATGTGTCATGCTGATATCATCGAAATCGGTTGCAGGAAAGGACGTTTCTTTATTTTCAAAAAATGTTTTTCTTCGCCTCCATGACACAGTGGTGTGCATATCATCCTTCTGGGTGGGCAGCAGTGGTCCTGGGCTTGCATGTGCTGAGGGTCCTTGAGGGTACGCTTGCCTGCACATTGTGCGTCGTAGCCATGGCTCGGTGTGCGGCTGTCCCTTGATCCTCCCTTCCGTTTCTTCTTCTCGTATTACAAGGTGTGGACTACATAGTGGCCACCTTACACCTGTGCCTGTTCCGCACGTGGTTCTTGCGCCACACCGGGCCCCCCCACCCCTCCACCACTCGCCTCCATTCCCGCCCCAGTTTGGCATGCACAGCTACACCGCCTATTGCTCCTCCAAGTTTGCGGTGCGGGGGCTGGCACACGCGCTGCAGATGGAGGTGGCACCTGCTGGCATCCGCGTGTGCGTGGCCTACCCACCCGATACCGACACGCCCCAGTACCACCACGAACACGCCGACCTGCCCGCCGAGCCCAAGGCACTGGTGGGGGGGGCGGAGCTATTCAGTGCGGAACGGGTTGCCGCTGACATCATTGCCGGCACCAAGCGCGGCAGCGTGTCCATCACGACGGGTGCGTGGTGATGCCGTCGCTTAAGCCCAAGGAGAGGATGTGCTGGCGTTTCTTCCTCTCCGGCGTTTTGTGCGTGCTCGTCCCCATCACCTTTTGCGATCTGGCGCACGCACGTGTTTGGGCCAGCAGCCCAAGGTGGCGCGGGACATGTTCCGTGGGTATTCTGTGATGCCATCCTGTCACTGCCTGCCGTATGCTTGTGATACTTTATGCATAAAAAGGGGCCAGGGCACCACATGATTCCTTTAGTCCCATTCGACATGCCCCTCAGCGCTTGCCTATGCGGACGCTGCCTCCGCCGGTGCTCTCATCCGGTATTCGTCTCAGCGCTTGCTTATGCTCTCATCCGGTATTCGTCTCTGGCTGTTCGTGTTTACTTGCCCTTGGTGCAAGCCCTGCACAACCCACGCCAAGCTGACAACTTTCTGGATGTCTTCTCCTCCATCCTCAAAACCCTTCATCGCTCTCCCTTGCACCCCCATCCCCCAGGCATGGACGGCTTCCTGTTGCGCCACCTGTGCGCCGGCTTTGGCCCGCAGCCGCACACGTGGTCTGCGCTGCTGGAGGTCCTGCTAGCGCCATTCCTGCGCGTGGTCGCGCTGGGCTACAACACCTTCTTCTTCGCCAAGCTGGCAGCAATGCACAGCACCAAGGCAAAGTAGGTGCCTGTGGCAAGGCAATGTGGGTGCCCGCAACAGGATGAAACTATGGGGCAGCACCTATGCTATGCAGAAACTGGTGCCCGCAACAAGGCAAAGCGTGTCACTCTGCCAAGGCGAGTCTGTCACCCCGCCAAGGCGTTGTAGATCGCCACGTCGAGGCTAGGGTATGTCCACAAGTGGTGCATGCAAGGTCCCAAATTATTGCGTGTTGGTGCTTGCCGAGGGCCGCTCGCCATCCACAAGGGCCGCATCGGTGCCACCTGGTCCATCAGCAGAGCCGCCGCTGCCAGAGTTGTGAATGGCGGCTCTTGGCATACCCCACACCAGTGGTGTGCTGCTGTGCGGGCTTACATTTGTTTACACCGGTATTCATCATTTCACGCCGTCGTGAAGGAGTCATGCGGCTATCAGTAATTTGGGGCAGGCTGCCGCTACCATGGGTCAATGTATCTGGACATGTTCCATCGTGTGCTCATCCGAATTTAATTTTATCCTTAGTTCACTTTACTGCATTCTGTGCTGCGCATTTGTCTACGTGCATGGCTGTGGCTCACAACTTGCATCCTTGACACAGAAAAGACTAGCATCCGCGGGCGGGTGTGAACCAACTCGGAGCTGAGACAAAGGACAAAGGACAGCTGTGTCCGGAATGCTATGGACTGGGTCCTCTGATTCGAGGCCCAAGGGGTGCCCTGCAAGCACCCACGGACGGACAGGTCTACATAGGCATTGCTGTGGTCATCTCATTGTTGTGCTCGCTACCGTCGAGCCTGACATATTGGAACTCGCCCTGTCAATATTTTGTGGCTTGTAGGTCCACCTGGGGTGATGACGGACTGGTGAGGGTGTATCTTCCGGATTGGTTTGTGCCAGCTAACCTGGAATTCAGCATGGTAGCCCAGCAATAGCCACAGACTGTATGCCATTGCTGCTGGTCATGGGATAGGCGCACGTGGCAGCCTGTGGAAGCGTGCAACTACCGCCCGCCTTGAAGCTGACTCAGCAATTTGGGAGTGTTCAGCACTAGCATGCCAACTAGCTTTGCCATGGTACCAAGGCGTGTATACGCAACCTGGCGCCCCCGTGATCTCAGTTGACAAGTGGAGCCTGCTGTGTGTGTTTGGTATGGCGTATTGTCTGGCAGCACTGTGAACTTGCTGAATTCATGCGTGTGCTTTCGCCCATCTCCATGTATAGTCCAGGCAATGCCAATGGACCTCAGGCGTGCATGCATGCTCGGTGAATGCCAACAAGGGCCAGCAGCCTGATTTCCCCTCTGTAGGCAGTTGATCTCCGGCTAGCTGGGCATATGTATTAAGTGAGACAACTATTCCTATGTATGGATCAGATGGACATGTGCATGCTGCCACATAACCCTCAGGCAACGTTGGACCGCCATGTGTCCAGGAATAGTTGTCTGATGCTAGATCGTGTGGGAGCACTGTTCATGTGGCACAGCTACAAACTGCACTATGGCATGCACACGCGCCCGTGCATGTCACATACACAAAGCAACACCGTCTAGGTCATCTAGTCGCTCTACACGTAAGCCAGCCATAATTTCAATGCACAAGGCTACACATTTCCATCACCATTCATATTCATCATCCTGAACGACCCGAACACGCGGACAAGATAACGGCAGGCTCGAGCCAGGTACCATGGTCTGGACTCTACCAATTTCTGGACTGCGCTGGTTGTCTCCTTGACAAAGGGGTTAAAAGAAAAAGGAAGAAAGTATGTACATTACAAGGGAAAATGGAAACAAGAAAAAGAATGAAAGAAAAGAAAATGTAAATAAAATATAACTGCGTTTTTTTTTTCAACGTCGCCCACATCTGTTCGGTGCTGCCCCTTGGCACAAGCTCTACAAACAGGACGTTGTGGACCGGCTGCATTAATTAATTAATTAATTAAACTCGTGCTCCCGTTGGGGAGTCACGGAGCACCGAAGTGTATTACAGAGCACCGAAGTGTGAGTGCACTACAGGAGAAAGGGCAGAGACCCCCAGTCTCCTTCATGCCAAAGGCATGCCACAGCTGCAATCGGGCGCGGCTAGCTAAAAGGACAGGCTAACGATCCGGCAAACTGTGGGTGCAATAAGACCGGCTGCATGGATCGCATCTAGTATCAAGGAGACAACCAGCGCAGGCCAGAAATCGGGAGAATCCGGACCATGGTAGCTCGAGCCTGCCGTTATCTTGTCCGCGTGTTCGAGTCGTTCAGGATGATGAAGATGAATGGTGATGGAAATGTGTATCCTTGTGCATTGAAATTATGGCTGGCTTACGTGTAGAGCGACTAGATGACCTAGATGGTGGGGCCGGAAACAGCATGCTTGATCAGGGCGTGTGTTTCGAGCCTAACTGGCCGGGAGTGTCTAGTGGTGAGCACCATTGCTGCGATCGCTCTCCCACCATTTACGAGGAGTATCTCCGCACATCTGAACCATGTGATGCCAGATCTCCTTAGCGGCCATTCCGAGCATAACACTCAATGGATTCGTTGTCCACACCGTCGCGTCGCTACAGTAACACGTACAATGTTTTCTGGCGCATTATTACACGGGCTTTTGACGTTCCCGCTGCACATTTGAAAGTGCTGTCCTCTGGATTTTTGCCTGATTTGCACCATGTGCAGTTCTTGGACGTTTGGAAACATGGCATGGCGAACGTAATGACTGACTAGCTAGACCTTTTCAGTGGTGTTAATTCCTCGTACGGGTATTTCCTCGTAAATGGTGGGAGAGCGATCGCAGCAATGGTGCTCACCACTAGACACTCCCGGCCATTTAGGCTCGACTTGCATGTACGCCCTGATCAAGCAAGCTGTTTTCGGCGCCCCACCGTCTAGGTCATCTAGTCGCTCTACATGTGTAAGCCAGCCATAATTTCAATGCACAAGGCTACGTACACATTTCCATCTCCATTCATATTCATCATCCTGAACGACTCGAACACGCGGACAAGATAACGGCCGGCTCGAGCTACCATGGTCCGGATTCTCCCGATTCCTGGCCTGCACTGGCTGTCTCCTTGATATTCATCATCCTGAACGACTCGAAAACACGGACAAGATAACGGCAGGCTCGAGCTACCATGGTCCGGATTCTCCCGATTTCTGGCCTGCGCTGGTTGTCTCCTTGATATTCTCACCTAACAAAAGTATTACTCGATCATATTAACAATTACTTAACTTGCACACCTTCATTCAATGGCAGTTGCTCCATTGATCAATGGACTGGTTCACTGCTATGAATAGAATGCAGAACCAGGCCTTCACTGGCCAGGCTTTCACTAGCCATGCCAACACTGTTGTAAATGAGAAACTTATGACATGATGCCATGGTTCTCTCGTGCATTTTAGGATCAGACCTCACACTCGCGTGTCACGTCCCTGCATATTTGAACTGGCTTATGCGCTGCCTGAGCCTGTCTTGCTTGTCCATCCATGTGGGGTTTTAACATACCGTTCTATGAGGGGCGCCGTTTGTAAGAAATGAAGTGGTATGACCTGAGCCCAAAGGGTCTGGGTTTGGGTAAAATAACTATGAAACGTACCCAGATCCACACCTCTCCATGCGTGGACTCCGTGGTCATGGAATTCGTGGCTACTCAGACGGTGGGTTTTGGGGCTGCGTTGCATCACCCAAGACTGGGTTAGTCTGGCCGTCCTGTTTGCTGGCACCAAGCAGCCACCGGAGCCCCTCTATTGATGCCTTGTTCACGAGCATGTTGGGCGGCACCGTGGAGACCAGCATTGCAAGGTTGCTGGAGATGCGCTGGGATAATGACAGCTCAGCTGCTGTGGGATGGCCAGGGTCCTGCCGCAGCGCAGCCAACGCTGAATCCGAGCAGCGTTAAAAAGGGAAACAAGAGGCATAAGACAGGTAAAAAGTCCTCATTTAGTCAGCAAGCATGTCGGGGGACGTGGCATTTTTTGACAAAGACCGAGTGCGCATCACATGCCCAAAACAGTGGCCAGAAAAGCCCATGTACTTGAATTGGGTTCGTCGTTTATGAGCGTACGTACCTGCAAACTCTGATATCATACTTGCAGTCGAATCGAGCATCATTGTCGCAGGGGATGGTTTCATAACTTTGTGGATCCGCTTCTTCTTCCTCCTATGTGCTTCAAAGTCACCATTCTCTCGAGTATGCTTCGCCATTCCGGACGTGGCAATCTGCTCACTGTATATACTACTAGAATTCGAATTCTGCACCAGACGTGCTCCTGTTTGACCAAAACACGCTAGTGCGCTGGGAAAAGCCGCAATATATCATAAGCTAAATCCTAGGCTTCGCGATAGCGACCCCTTCCCATTGGGCGGAAGTAATGCGCGTGGCGATCGGTCAGGGCACCCAGTGGATGCGTGGCTAGGTGGTGGCCGTGTGTGGGCGTGTGGGGGCAGGTGGCAGTGTGTGTGTGTGGTGGGGGCGGTGGGGGTGTGGGAAGGGCGTGAGAGTTTGGATAGGCTTCTCCGGACGCGGGCATAGAAGGCTATCCACGTATACCCGGTGGGCAGCCGTTCTGGGTGGACGAGTGTCTTTTTTTGAAATAGAAGCCTATCCACGACCAAAGGGCGGGAGTGGCTGGAGAGGGCGTGCCAAATTCGTTCGATGGGTGGGAGGGGGTTGAGAGGGCTCGAGTTTGGATAGGCTTCTTTTGGTATTCTTCTTTTTTAGACAATAAGAGTAAGAATAATATGGGCTATAGGGCCAATATACGGATGCGTATATGGGGTTTTATGGGGTATAGTGGTCAGGGGGGCGGGGAGAATATTGTTGGAAGGGATTGTCAAAAAAGAAGGCACTCCAGAGAAGCCTATCCACGACCAAAGGGCGGGAGGGGCCGGAGAGGGGTTGCTAAATTCGTTCGATGGGCGGGAGGGGGGTTGAGAGGGTTCGAGTTTGGATAGGCTTCTCTTTCGGACATGGGTGTATAGTGGGCGGGCGCGTCGTTTGGCGGGGCGAAGGTGGATAGGCTTCTCCTCGCGATCGATTAGAAGGCTATCCACGTCGGGAGCGCGCGGTGGGGGTGCGAGTGCGATGCACTTGTGTGGGAGCGAGGGCTGGGGGGGGGTCTGGGTGCAGACGCGCGCTAAAAATAAATGTGGGCGGATAGGTATACGCGCTCCATGGTGACAAGTTCAGTCCCTATATCCAGCATCGCAAGGAGGTCGTCGGTCGCGTCTCGCTTTCCCGCTCCGGTGGTATTATCTGCGGGCATCTGCGGTGGCGTTCGCGCTGACGGCGGCGCTTGCCGTCGCCGCACGTCGGACGGTGGCCGGTGCGCGGCGCACGGGGGGGGAGGGCGGGAGGGGCGAGGGCGGGAGGAGGGAGGAAGGGGCGGCACGGTACACGTGCTTTCAATATCTTCGATTATAACGATCCTTCCGAGTACCCCCCTCATTTTTGGGATGACAATTACGTACCGAGCGACGACGACTCCGATGGCGACGATGGCGTGGGATACGCGCGGTATGCCGCCGGGTACACTCCCATGCGACAACGGCACGGTACGCGGGCTTTCGACGCGTCCGATGAACGCGCTCGACTGAATTACGAGAGGGCTGTTTACGCCGCTGAACAGGCTATGGCCGTCGATAGGGTTCGTTACGCCGCCGAGCAGGCTATGGCCATCGATAGGTCTCGTTACGCCGCCGAACAGGCCCGAGCTGCTAAACAGGCCGCCGAACAGGCCAGGGCCGCTGAACAGGCTGCCGCAGAGGCCAGGGACGCTGAACAGGCCGCCGCAGAGGCCAGGGACGCTGAACAGGCCGCCGCAGATGCCAGGGACGCTGAACAGGCCGCTGAAGAGGCGAGGGCCGCTAAACAAGCTGAAATAGACAAACGGGCTAAAGCTATAGCCGAACAGTCTCGGGCCGACAGACGGGAGTGGGAGGCCAAACAGGCTGCTTTACAGGCCGCCAAAGAAGATGAATATTGGGAAAGGATTCAAGCCGCAAAAGACGCTGCCGCACAGGAACGGCTGGCTATACAGGCTGCTAGACAGGCCGCCGAACAGGATCGGATCGACAAACAGGCTGCTAAACGGGCTGCCGAGCAGGCCCGAGCTGACAAACAGGCTCGAGCTGACGAGAGGGCCCGGGCCGCTAAACAGGCCGCTGAAGAGGCTCGAGCTGCTAAACTGGCTGCCGAGCGGGCTTTAGCTGCCGAGAGGGATCGAGTAGCCAAAGAGGCCATCAAACGGGCTATGGAAGCTCATTATAAGGCTCTGGCCGAGGAGAGGGCTCGGGCTGCGGAGGAGCAGAGGGCTCGGCTCGCAAAGGAGAAACAGATGCGTGAAAGGGAGGCACGCGCGGCTGCTGCGGCTGCGGCTGCGGAAAGAGCGAAACGGGCGGAAGCTGAGAGGCGGCATAAAGAAGACATGGCGAGAATGGAAAGAGAACGATACGAGCGGGATCAAGCACGGGCAAGGGAGCGTGCAAAGAAACCTTCCAAGCATTGGTTTACTGGTGCCCCGTATGCTCCCGCCGCCCCGACTGCAGGACACCAACCGCCACCTTCCGATGGACGGCCCAAAGCATACAGCAGCCCCTTATTCGGGGACGAGTGGCGCGAGTACATGCCCAATGCCCCCAAGGCGCGACCAGCCAAACCGAAACCCTCCGCCGCCTACGAGGATTTCGCTGCGGACATGAGACGCGAACGTGCTCGCTCGGCCGCCTACGAGGATTTTTTTTCGGGCAGGTGGAACGGACGTGCTCGCTCGTCCGCCGGCCCTAGCGCCCCGCCGCCCTCATCAAGGCCAGCTGGTTACGCGCCTAATGCGCCTCCGCCGAGAGCACCCCCGCCTAGAGCGCCTCCGCACCGTCCTCCTCCCGCCGCGCGCACAGACGAATGGTCCGGTGCGGTCCTCAATGCCGGTGTGAATCTGCAGAAGCTCACTGCCGAGGACCGCAAGGCCGTGGAGGAGCTGCAGAGGAAGGCCCGAGATACGTTCGGACAGCTGCCGACCACCGCTTCGGGGTGGAGAAAGGGGTCATTCAAGTTCCACCCCGACAAGGTGTTGAACCCGGTTGCGCAGAAGATTGCCGAAGAACTGTTCAAGTCATACGGTAACAAACACGCTGCCTGGAAGGAAGCGCACAATCTCAGCCAGAAGAGGGTTCGACGACACGTAAAAACGGTGAAGAAGAGAGTGACAACAAAGGGGGCGCGTCGGCGTTCTCGATTATAGGCCGCATTGACGGCTAGGAGAGTCAATCCCTGGCCCGGGTTCGTAGGTCGGATTCCGGGATCAGCGATTCGAAGTGGTTCAGTCCGTCAAACCAGATGTACACAGGCTTGTTCTTGGACCGCTGTTGGGAATCGAACTCGCCAGATGCCCAGTATGGCTGCACGTTTAGTTGGGGCATGGCCCCGCCGCGCAAGAGACCCAGGGTTATAATGTCCGTATTGGTATGGACGGCCGTCATCTGGATGATATCATCGGTGGCATACTCGCAACCCTTGAGATCATTTTTGATCTTGTCCGGATCCGCATAGCTCACATAAGCAACGTCCTTGAACGCCCCTTTTTCCAGTTTGGTTTTTAACTCCTTGCGCAATCGTGTGGCCTTCTCTTTTAGCTGTGCCTGAGTGATCTGTTGGCCTTGCTGGAATGCCTTTCCTAGATAGAACGAGTAGTAGAAGCAGTTGCCATCTCCCTTTGCTGCACGCTTGAATGCGAATTTGACCCCCCCGAGTGCTCTGTAAATCAAAGGTGCACTGTACGTGATATCCGCGTCCACACCCGCCATCCTCGATGGCAGATACACCTTCGTGGAAGGCGGGTACGTGTTTGTAATTCTCAGCCTAGGATCCGTGGTGACAAATCTCCCATATCGCATGTCCATCATCCCGTCGGCGAGTCTCTCGATATCCGCCAGGTTCGCCACCACGTCATCATTATTATACCTCCGAGGCGCGGTCGGGGCTCCTGCAGATGACTTTTTCTTTTTTGACCTGTACGGTGGTGGCGGAGGCGGGGGCTGAACTCGCATGCCCTTCATCCCGTCAATGAGTCTCTCGATAGCCACCCGGTCCGCCACCATGGTATCATTTGACCTCGCAGGCGGGGGTAAGACTCGTGGAGATGACCCTTTCTTTTTTGACCTGTACGGGGGGGGCGGAGGAGGGGGCGGTGGGTGTAGCAGCGGCGGATTGCCCTCGTGCTCTCGCCTCTCCAAGTCTTCGACCGCGTACCACCCCCACCGCCTCAGCTGCCCCATACCACGGCACTGTTTCAGGGATCCCACCCCCTTTCCCGCGTTCCTGTAGCCGCAGTACGCTCTCCCGGGCGTGTCCCCGACGGGCAGGGGTGGTCGTGGGCCCGTCAAGCGGTTTGCTGTGATGGCTCGCTTTCCGTACATTCTCACTTGGCGCTTGGAGATGCAAATTGCCTGATCCGCGCCCGCTCTATCCCGCGTGTAACCGCAATACATAAACGCGACTTAATTTAACCGTCGATTATATTTTACGGAACCGGTCTGCGCGGGGCGCGCGGACGGAAGAGGGTGCCTCGTCAGCATTATCGATGGTAGGAAAAACGAGAGTCATAAATTCTTAGGAGCCATAAAAAAAAGAAAAAGCGCCCACGTAATTTTTATCTTATGCTAGCGGTATAGAACTTTACCATGTCTACCGCTCTGGACCAACTCAGCGACGTCCGTTACGCGCGCATGTACTCGACCGCTCTCCTGGGCGACCTCGACCCCGCCGCGAGGGTGAAGGACCTCGTCGTCAAGGCGCAGGACAGCATCGTCATCAAGCCCAACAACGGGTACGGCACCAGCGCGACCAACCGCCTCAAGATCGTGGGATCCACCGCCGTCGACGGGGCGCTATCCGTGGACAACGTTACCATCGACGGCAGCACCGTCAACTCGTCTTCCGGCAGCCTCGTGCTTTCGTCCGACGCCGGGTCGGTGCGCATGGCCGACGTGGTCGCCTCTGCGGCCTCCCTCTCGCCGGCCTCCGACGTGAACCTGACCCTCTCCGGCGGTGCCACCAAGTCGGTGTTGGTGGAGGGCGTCAAGTTCACCGACAACGCGGTCACCACCTCCAGCGGCACCCTGGCGATCAGCTCTGCCGGGTCCTCGGCCGCCGCGCTCCAGCTGGGCGGCGTCACCGTCACCGACGCCTCCGTGTCCTCCTCCACCTCCAACGGAAACCTGACCATGGCCAGCAACGGCACCGGCTCCGTGCTCCTGGACAACGTGAAGGTGAAGACCTCGGGCATCAGCAACAACGTGGCCAACGCCGACCTGACCCTCTCGTCCAACGGCACCGGGTCGGTGGTGATGGACAGCGTGAAGGTGAAGACGGCGGGCATCACCACCAGAAATAATGAATAGCAATAGCCCTAGCTTGTAACCATTGGCGTCACTGCCGCTAAGGCAGCCATGCCTAGAATGTTGCCTAGCTGTGCCAACACACCTAGTCACGTGCCGCCAACGCACGGTACACAACCAGCCATAGCCTAGTCCTAGTACAGCCATGCTACGCCCTGGCTATGTTCAGATTACTTGCCCACGCTCCTTGCTATGATATGCTCACATGGGTCTTATTGCACCCACAGTTTGCCGGATCGTTAGCCTGTCCTTTTAGCTAGCCGCGCCCGATTGCAGCTGTGGCATGCCTTTGGCATGAAGGAGACTGGGGGTCTCTGCCCTTTCTCCTGTAGTGCACACACAGGGATTAAAAGCACTTCGGTGCTCCGTGACTCCCCAACGGGAGCACGAGTTTAATTAATTAATTAATTAATCACCACCAGCAGCGGCACGCTCTCGCTGACCTCTGCGGGGCGGCTACCAACCAGGTGAACGTGGCCGGCATCACGATGACGAACGCCAGCATCAGTGCCGCGTCGGCGAGCACCGTGACGGTGGCGAAGGACCTGACCCTGACCAGCACTGCGGGCGGAAGCGGCAAGGTGACGACCTCGGCGGGCAATCTGGAGCTGACCAGCGCGAGCGGCACGGTGGCCGTCACGGGGGCCCTGACCGGCTCCAGCACGATCACCAGCACCGGCAACATGGTGGTGGGAGGGGACCTGAAGGTTGCGGGCGTTATCGACAGCACGAACGCGAGCGGGAACCTGGAGATCATGGACAAGACGGTGAAGGTGGGTTACCAGCCAGGGTCTGCGCTGGTGATGGATTTCCCATTCACCAGTTCCGCCAGTGTAGCGCCCGCGTACAGCAACATCGGCGTTTCGGTATTTAACGGAGCCAGTGTGAGTGGAGGGGCGCTGAACATCTCCACTGCGTTGTATTCTAGGGCCGGTGTGTACTACCCGTCCTCGTACACGAAGGTGCCTTACACCGTCTACGATTTGACAAATGAAAGCGTGAACTTCGAGTTCCCTCTGACAATCTCCAGTGCTTTGAGTGCCAACCCCACGGCCGATTACCAGTTCTTTGATATTGCACAATATGACGGAGCTGGGAACTCGTGGATCCGCTTTCACACGCGGGCTTCGGGGGGTCTTAAGATCCAGTACGACAGGGGGCCTGGCACGCAGACCGTTTACACGGATGCGAACGACTTTTTGTCCGCGGCGGGGACGTGGATCTTCAAAGTCGCATTTGCCCGTTCCGGAGCGACCTCTCTCATGACGGTCACGTACAACAAGGACGGGGGCGCGTACACGACCATGACATTTAACAGCGGTGCCAGCACTACCTTTGACGCGTCTCTTGTGTGGGCGCGATCGAGTTCAACAAACACCATCGTCTTTGGTAGCAACTCCCAGTCCGCGAACCAGAACTGGAGTATCGACTACTTCAAGATGACCAAGGGCGTGGCCTCGACCAACGCAGCTTCTGAGAACTCCGGCCTGTTTGTGGACGGCAGCGCCTCCTACTCGAACCGCGCCCTCACCTGGCACATGGGCGCCGGCGAGACCTCGCAGGACAAGGGCGACTACACCGGCTCGTACTGGCACGTGGAGGGCGGCCAGCTGCTGCTCTCTCGCACCATCCTGGCGGCCGACCGCGAGGCGCCCGCCACCAACGTCAATCTTGCCTCCCTGGCCAGCGGCTCCGACACGCTGCGGTGGGAGTTCTCCTCCTCCAAGGCCAGCACCGTCGGCAGCGCCACCTTCAGCGGCAGCGGCACCGTCGCGGACGGCGTGCTCAAGGAGTCCGGCTCCCAGTTCGACTCCGTGTCGCCCAACGTCACGGGCACGTTCTCTCTGATCATCAAGGTGCTGCCCCAGTTCGACCTGTCCACGCTGACCCTCCTGACCGACCTGATCGAGTACGGCTACCTTGCCGTGCAGATCTCGAGCGGCGGCTTCCTGACCTTCTCCGACGGCGTGAACGCGGCCATCGTCATGGACACCCCCGTGCACGCCGAGCCGTTCACCCTGTGCATCACCATGAGCGGGTCGCAGGTCAAGTTCTACCTGGACGGCGCCCTGGTGGCTTCCTCGGCCAACGGCGCGTTGGGCGCGAACCCGAATCTGGTGCTGTACGGCGGGTACGTCGGTAGCGTGTGGTACGACGACGTGCGCTTCGTGTCCGGCCAGGCGCTCACGGCGGCCAACACGATGCTGTACGGCTGGCGGGAGATGTACGCGGCCAACCAGACGGTGACGTACGGTTTCCGCATCTCCAACAACGAGGGCCTGCAGCTGGTGAAGGTGCGCGGGTCGGGCGGCAGCAACGGATGGGTCGGCACCAACCCCGCGCCCAACACGGTGACGTCCGGCAACAGCATGGGCGCCATCGGGGCAGCCACCGCGTCCGTCATCAGCGAGAGCCAGATGGCGTTTTGAGCGCGTTTAACCCGCGAACCTTGATCACACCAATCGGCGATGCCTAGCCAGAGCCGCAGAAGCTCCATGAACAATCCTTCTGCGCTTGTTCATAATGACCTCTCCCAGTTGGTCTCTGGTACTCATCGCCTTGGACGCCCAGGGCGTCTCGTTTGCTTCTTCGCCTGTCCTGTTTTATGGAGAGGGGGGTCGGGCGTGGGGGGCATGGGAGGAGCTGACGGGGCGTGTGCGTCAATCGCGCGATTGTTGTCCTCCAGTATGCGATCCAGGGATGCGAGCCAGGGGTCTTGTGACAGATCGTTGGGGTGGTAGGACTTTCTCTCGTTCCTTTTCTGTTTAGCGATGCCACTTTGGATCATCGGTATGGGACTCTTGTCCACGTACATGTACTTCATGGTGCGCGCCAATCTGTCTACGTCATTATCCACGCGTCTCGTGCTGTGCCCCTTGGTGTGATGCACAATTGGCTGCCCCTTGTGCATGTGGCACCTCCCCCTCGCGACCTCAATGTTGCATGTCCCTCCAGTCCTAGTCTGAGCGCGGCACTTCATTTACACGATCTACTTTAAGGAACGATAAAAAGCACAACGGCCGCCTTTAGTACCTCTTTACGCGTTTGGCGAATCTCATGGCGTCCAGTTCGGCCTTCTCTATGTCTGCTTGTACTTTCGCGCGCTCATGCGCATGTGGATCACGATCAGCAACACCGAATGATGGGCCGACAACGGGGACTCCGAAGAGCGGTGTAGAAAGAGCGGGGTACAGCGGAGGTGGCGGTCGCGTCGGAGGTGGTGGTGGGAGCCTGCGTTTCAGGTCGTCCACTGTCTTCCACGTTGTCGTTCGTCGAGTGATCGGGATCTTCATCCCTTCCATTCGTGCAGTTTCGTTTAGGATAACATTGTCAAGACGTTCCCTTATTTTCTTTGCTCGTGCTCCGTACGTGTCTAGCGCCTCGTTCTTAATATTCGGCAAAATTTGATAGCGTAGCCAAGCATCATTGTTGCGATTCATTGCCTCCTCATACTCTGCCCATTGTTCATCTGTTGGTCTATCAGTCAGGTTTGCCCGAATATTCTTAAGATTTTCTTGTCGGCGCACAGATTCATCCCAAGCGTCGTTTTTTGGCTTGTTTAATTTTGCATTGGCCTTGGTGATAGCCTCTTCTCTTGACCGCCACTTGTCGCGGACCGCGGTGGCAGTTTCAATGTACCTGTCTTTCCCCCCCGCGACCGCCCAATTCAGCCTATCCTTGTCACTTGCATGTTTCTCGGCGTTATGAAAGGCTACTTTATCAACGTAGTCAGGACCTGGCCCGCTGTCTAAGAGCAATTGTTTAGGATCACTGTCAACGCCCTCCGCGTCAATTTGTGGGTCGTTGACAACATCGCCCGCCCGCATCCGGTGCCTGTACCGCCGCCGACGCGTGCCAAACGCTCTCGTGCCGTGCACCTTGCTGACTTTGGCTTTCGGCTGTCCCTTGTGCAGGTGGCACCTCCCCCTCGCGACTTCTAATTTGCATGTACCTCCAGATCTCGTAGCAGCCCTGCACTTCATTGTTTTTCTACTTAAATGACATAATAAATTTGATAACGGGCGTGTTCTTGCCTAGCGCGTAATGCAGGCACTCGCCCACTATCACCAATGCGGCGAACCAGCCCATTAACTCGGACGCCCTTAAGCGGCGTCCACCCGCGTAGAAAGCAAACGCGGCACTGGCGGCGAGAGTCGCGAGCCAGTCGAATAGTGCACTCCCTAACACGCGAAAGGAGCGAAGGTATGCTATCGTGGACATGCTGTTTGTGTATATCACGTGTTACATAAAAACGCAAGGGGGAAAAAGAGAGGTTAGTAAATCAATTATGCTTTTTTTTTAGAAAGTTCTGCCAGCGGGACAGCCCCCCTTCTTCACCCTGTACAGGTACGCGGCCTTGGGCAGCTCCATGCAGGACATGTTCCTGTAGAGCGTCCTAATGGAAGACAACTTGGTAGCGGGTCCGATCCTTGGGGCGCGTGGGGCGCGAGGGCGGCGAACATATGGCGGCAACGGGATGTCCTTACTGCACCTGCCCAACTTCTGCCTGTAAATCAATGCCCCCCTTGGCAGCATCTCACACGCCATGTTACTGTAGGCAGCCCTGCTTGAAGCCCTCTTGGTCATCGGGCCAAACCGGCGCCGGGCGGGCCCGCGCTTTGCCCACATCTTTGTCTTCCTCGCGAGCCGAGCGGCCGCCGCCGCCTCGTTGTACGGACGGGGGTCGCTGAGAGGGGTGTTTTGGACCATAACGTTGTTCATGATCCTCCGCGTAAGTGCGGCCACGGCGGGGTCAACTGCGTCGGCGCGGTTGCGATGATAGGAGTAGCGGCGTCTGTATCCGTACGACATGGCTGTAAGCGAACTTGTATACATCTTCGTTTAGATAATTTATACACGCAAGGGCCGTGTTCATGATAGACATTCGCTGACGTCTCTTGGTTTGCGCCTGTCTCATCTCCCTAGCCAATATATCCTCATTGTTTTGCGGTCTTTATCCTCTTATATAATTGAACGCGCACGCTGTTTTATAATGCTTGAGTTGTTAATTGCAAACAAATGAAAGTTGCATTAAATGGATCAATACGAATGCAGTACTTTAAACAGCCCTCGTCTACTCCCACTCCTGGTCCTCCCACTCCTGGTCCTCCCGCTCCTGGTCCTCACAGACAAACAACGGCTCCCGAGGAACCCTGTACAAGCAGTCGTCGGAGGCGTGTTCGGCGTCATACCACATCCCGGTGAAAGCGAACTCCCCCCATGGGCGGGCGGAGATACTGACAAGAGCGCACCGGTCATCGTGTGAGTGGTATCCGGCCCAGCACCGCTCCGGGGGGACATGGCGTGTTTCTCCATCATGTGCACCATCCACCTCCTGAGAACTTCCTTCTTCTCGCGTACACGGGCCTTCTCGGCCGCGGAGGGGAACTTCCCCCGTACATTTGTCCACTGCTTGGGAATCCACTTTGTGTCGTTTGTATCCCAGCTGGACACGAGCGCCCTCTCGTACGCGGCCTCCACTTTGGGGGTCAAGAACAGAGTCCCGGCAGTGTCGAGTTGCCAGGGCCGCTGCCACGCGGGCGTGGGGCGCGGTTTGGTCGTCTTGCGCGCAACGAGACCGACTGCCGGCGTGTGATCGCGACTGTCTACCTTTGCATCGTCCAACGCAAGCAGAAATGACCTCACAACGGCATAAGAACAGATGGCCGCGACTGCGGGAGAGACCTTCCACCCTCGCGACTTCAGGTCCCACGCGAAATGCGAGAACTGATTCCGCAGAAAACACCTGTGTCCTTCGTCCGAGTCGTCGAAGTACACTTCGATCACGTGCCTCAGGTGCATGTGTAGCACTTGGAAGTCCTGGTTTCCGGACTGGAGGGCGCGATCCTGCAGATGGTGGTATGCACGGTGTATTTCCAGGCTCCCTCCGTCTGGCAGAGGTGTGGGGTGGGCCCTGCAGACGGTTATGGGGCATGGTACACACATATGGAGGGGGGTCAGTCAACAAAAGTGCACTGGGTGCAAGGTTGATGAAGGATGTACCATGCACAAGGTATTTAAAAACAGCACTCACTTGATGGCACTCAAACATGTCTCAATGGTGTCCAGACTCAGATCAGTAGTCTTCATCAAAAGTAGCTTGACCTTTTCGAAACAGGGCTCCAGGTAAATTTCTGCCTTTCTCTTAAGGGAGAGGCGACGGGTTCGTCCGAAATATTCGTTCAACAGCTTGTGGCTTGAATCCATAGTGGGGTGGATATTAAAACACCAATAATAACACAAAAAACTGAAAATACATCCAGGATGGTATCGACACTGCCCAGGGTGTAAAAAAACAAACTTTAAACAGGTCCAAACACACAATCACCCAAAATCTGTGTTGTCCAGCCTTGTCCAGGCTGTTGACAGTGGGGGGGCTAGGGAGGGACAGCCCCACACACTTATGGTGGTCCTTTCTCAATGGAAATCCACCCACAAAACTTATCTCTAAAAATCTGACCAGTAGCAGTCGTCCGACGGACGGACGGTACCGAGGGACCTTTCTAGCGGATCGGCGCGGCGCTCGGATATTTCTAGCGGGCCGGGTCGACCCGTTTACATTTCGGGGGGGGGGGTACATTTCGGCGCGGCGCTCGGGCCTTTTGGGTCCAGAGTGACCAGGGTGTATATGAAAACATATAGACCCGCCCGTAAAGTGTAAAAAATATATACACCCGTCCGTGAGGGGCAAATTCCGTTTCAGGCGACAGAATCACAGCCCGGGTACGTTTTTCTCCCGTTTCAGTACAGGCCCCTTCAGCCACTTGGCGACGACAACCTCAGACACCCTCATTCTACGTCTTGGCATTCCATCAAGGCGATCTGGACATGCGTATTTGCGGGAGTTAGCACCGCGTTCATCTCTGAAGACACTGTTGACATTCGTGGTATACACTTCCATTCTCCTTGTGTTTTGTACTAGGTAGACAGTCCCGGGGGGAGGAGAATTTCGAACTCCGTGTCGTACTCGCTGAGGGGCCACAATGGCAGGCAGGTCACTCCCGGGAGCAATCGGATGATCTTCACACAACATCCATCCTCGGGGACCGACAACACCCTGCCGTCTGCCCTTGCCTTGCGCTTAGGTAAATTACTCCTAGCATCGGCAAAATCAATCGCCGCTTCCGGCATTATTGTCGTGGACACAAACCATCTGTTTTCGTACATTTTTAGCGTCTGCCCCCCTAACATCATTCCTTCCACGCCATCTGTATAGTACGCGCGTTTGACACCGCGGTAGACGGTCATAGGCGTTTTCAGAGGCGGCGCGTTTTTTATGATTCGCCCCAGGCAGTAAATGTAATATGGCGTGACAACATTCATCAAAGTGTCCATGGTCATGCTGACCACCATCCAATTCAAAAACGGCCCGACCAGCAAGGCGTCATCAGGTCCTGACCGGTATATCACGTCAATCCCTATTTCAGCCACTGTTTCATCTCCTCTCAGCAGTCTCTTGGTAATATCACCCGTACCCGTATTGATCGTGTACTCATCAATAAAGCTGGGCCACTTTTCACTGTCAAAGTGTTTATCGGCCAGCTTTTTCAGTTTGGCCATGCGAAACAGAACGGGGCCAAGTGCGTGATTGCATCCCTCTATAAGTGAGTCTGGGTCGTTCAGAATCCCCTCGACCTGTGCTTCATGATAACTTTTAACATTATCCGGAGACACTTGATTGAGATAGTTGTCCCCTTGGTGAGTGTACCTTTGAAGGAGACGCAGGTCGTTCGCAGGTAAGGACATAATAAATCGCATGGACGATTCGTACCATTCTACGTCGATAAGGGTGGCAGCGTTCGAGTAATTTACAAACCCGAGCGTGTTCTCCAGGAACTCCTTACTAAAATTGCTGTAGTCAAAGGAGGACGTCGCAATGTCTTCCTTGAAAACACCAGCCCCCATGAGCTTGGTCTTGTCATCATCAAACTTGAGTGTGGGGATGACGAGGTCTCCCTCAATGCGGACGTACGGGTCTGGATAGTTTACCTCCCCTCTACAAAAACGCTTCTGGTTTTCCGTTTTCCACTTTTGCCTGCTCGCGACTATCTTTTTAACCCGATCGCTGTGGTGTTTAATGTAGTTGCGGATGGTTGTCTGGATCAGGCTTATCGCGCGATTTGGATCCATCTATCTCATATTGATTGATAAAAAAGTCACGGAGGAAAGACGTAAATGTGCCACACGTCTCTATATCTATCTGATGGAACGCTGCCGTGGCAGACTTGTTTGGGGTCCTTCCTTATAGACCTGGCCTTTCTTTGGCTATATACTTTCTCTGTGGACGATTCAAGCTTCGAGGAGTATAGGAATGTACGGCTTAACAGGATTAATGGGTGTGATTGAAATTCATCGCTGTAATTTAAAATAAAGAGAGGGATGCACTTGAACCCCTGCGGGAGGTGCACGATCCGCACTGTTCGACTGTCTTGAGGTGTCAAGGAGCATAACAGTATATTATGGTTGAGGTACGAACCCGGCTTTCCAGTCCATCCACTGAGGTCATTTTGAGGGGATGGGTTAACAAGGTAGACGATCATCGGAGAATGAAGGGGCGGTGCCGCTGCCAGGAAACTATCGACATACTGTCTGTATAACGGAAGGATCAATTTCGTCAGTTTACCTGGTGCTATTGTTCGTATGATCCAGTTCAGGAACATACTGCCCCTGAATCCGTCCCTGTCATTTGTAGGATCATGCAACCAATCGAAAATTGGGCTGTAGTCCTCGTCATCCCGTACACGTTTTTGCGTGCTCTGTCGTCGAGAAAGCGACAGTAGGTCACTGTGTACATGCCTTGCCGTATCGTTAGAATTATCCGATAGGCGAATTTCGCTGATGGAGGAGAGGTCATCCGGTGTTAGCTTGTCATCTCGGATCAAAGACCACACAAAACCGGCCATGGGGTGGGTGTATCTGTGCCTGTCATGCTTTGAGTATCCCTTAGGGTCGCCAATATCGCGATCCAGCTCACTCGTGACGAGCGCGGCTTCGGTGAGGCCGGGCAAGCCATAGTTTTCTGTATTTAGACACTTTGGATTGACTGATTTTAGCACGTGCGCGTGGTGACGGGATAGTTTTGACAGATAGGCGCTTGAGAACCTCACCCAGTCACCATCCACCGCGGACCCTTGCATCCAGTGCCACGGGCCTCCCACGACATCCTTCATCCACGGGAGGAGCGCCGTGTTAAAATGTACACTTATTGACGTTGATGCGGCAGAACCTAACTTTATACCGGCTGGTTCCGCCACTGACGGCCCTGGTATGGAAAGATCATCTATAAAACGATCGTGATAGATAACAAACGTCGCGGTCCCTTCCGCATATGGCATCAGGGACATGGGCGACACGCCCTCGCAGAAACTTTGCTGGGTCTTGGACAGGTACTCCACAGGGGGCATGAGGGTGTTTTATTCACAATGGCATGCGGTTTTTTATTTGATACACGCATTCAATAACATCACTTTTAA
>RPFO01000276.1:2816062-2856062 GCA_009746045.1 Mesostigma viride
CCTTTCCAAGATACGTTATTCAATAACATTTTTGTTGTGTCAGAGTGTGCTTGCATTTTGAGTCCCCTCACCCAGATACGTTATTCAATAACATTTTGTTTGTAGGGTAGTGCTGCAGAGTCACCCTTTCCAGATACGTTATTCAATAACATTTTGTTTGTAGGGTAGCGCTCCGAGTGACCTTTCCAAGATACGTTATTCAATCACATTTGTGTTGTAAGGTCGCGCTGCCGAGTCACCCTTTCCAGATACGTTTATAAAAGTTACATCTTCGATTTTTTTTTTCCCCAAACCTGAATGGGATTTCATCCTTGTTTCTTCTTAGGGTAGCGCTGCAGCGCCACCCCTCACGCTGATGCGAATTTACACTTTCTTCATCCGACATTGGTCTATTTGTTTTTCCTTATTTGCCGCAGAAGGAACAAGAGAAGGAGAGGGAAGTTCAGCTTCAGAAGGAAAAGGAGGAGCAGGAGAGGGCCTCCTTGCTTCAGAAGGGAAAAGAGGTGGAGAGGGCCACCTATGTCGACAAGGTCAAGTCGACGAGCGAGTCTCCTAAGTATAGTACGCCACCCGCCTCTCCGCCCAAGGGCGTAGAGGAGTTTCCTCCTCTGTCAACAATGCTTGCTGCCGGGGCTGGGCCAAGCTCCGTGGAGGCGTCGGCCTCCAAATCTCCCAAGCGGCCCGCACCTGAGGCACAGGCTGCCGGGGCTGGGTCCAGCTCCGTTGTGTCTCCACAGTCTCCTCAGCGGCCCGCACCTGAGGCACAGGCTGCCGGGGCTGGGTCCAGCTCCGTTGTGTCTCCACAGTCTCCCCAGCGGCCCGCCATCAACAAGGAGTCCCCCGTCCTCGGGAAGTCGACCTCAAACTCGCCGAGGTCCGCCCCCGTCGAGGTGGTTACCTCGAAGCCCAGCTCGCCGCCCAAGTCTTCTCCAAGGGCCCACCACGAGGCGTCTGAGCAGGGCAGCCCGCCGCCCAAGTCACCTCTAAGGTCCCACCACGAGGCTTCGACCTCGAAGGTCAGCACGTCGCCCAGGTCTCCTTCAAGGTCCCTACCCGAGGCGTCGACCTCACAGCCCAGCTCGCAGCCCGCGTCTCCCCAAAGCTCCCCTCCAAAGAAGGGGGCGACCTCCAAGTCCCGATCACCGCCCAAGTCGCCTGCAAAGTCTCCAGGTCGGAAGTCTCCGCCCAAGCGCCGGTCGCCACCCAAGCGCCGGTCGTCAAACTCACCTCCGAGGAGCCGCTCCCCACAGGCAAGAAAGAAAGCAAGAGCGGAATGGGAGGAGAAGGAGGATGACCATGAGCGGTTCCTGCGTGATCTGCAGAAGAACATTGACCTCCTGATCAGCATGGAGGACAGGGACAAGGCAGACCCAAGGCCACTGGAGGATCTTCCGGAGGAGGAAAGAAAGAGAAGGAATGACCGCATGGCACTTCTGACTTCTTATCTGGATCAGGCAACGCAGCACGCCGAAGATCTGGTGAATCTGGAGAAAAAGGACAAGGAACGGAAGGCCGCCCAGGAGCTCCTGGAAAGGGAGCAGAGGGAATGGGTGAAGAAGGAAAGGGCAGAGCGAGAGGCGAAGCAGGCAGAAATGGAAGCTGCGGAGATGGAGGAGGCGGAGCGCAGGAAGAGGAGGGCGTCGTGGGAGCGGGACGAAAAGGAGAGAAAGGCGAATGAGGAAAGGAAAAAGAAGGACGAGGAGGCAAAGGCGAAGAGGAAGGTGCAGGAGGAGGGGAAGAGGATGATGGAGGCGGGTGTGGCGGCACGCCTGAAATACCAAGCCAAACTTGAGGAGGAGCGCAGGAAGGCGCAGGCTGCAGAAAAGTCGACGGAGGTGGATGGGAAGACCGCGGGGGTCTCGGAGAAGGAGGGTACGGAGCCGTCTCAGGTGAGAAACAGTTTTTACCCCCATTAGTGTGCGTGTTTTTTTTAACGGTTTCGTTATTCCTTATCTCTGCTAAGCTCGTCTGACCATGAATGGGTCATTTCGCAGAGTGACCCTAACCTGAACCAACAAGTATGCTTTTCCCTGTTGTTTTGATTTCAGAGGAAGCGGGGGGCAGACGAAAAGAAGTCAGAGGATCCCAAGAAGAGCGGGACAACAACGGAGGTGAGCGATAAGTAATCCTGTGTTTTTCGCCTTTGTTCTTTGTTCATTTGTCCATCATTTCTGAGTTGCCGTTTCCTTCGCATGTGTGATTAATTTATGGAGGGTCATTTCGCAGAGTGACCCTAAACTTTTTCAACGAGTATGCTTTCCTCTGTCTTGCTGCATCCAGAGGAAGAAAGGGGGAGATGAGACAGAGTCTCAGGGGAACGCCGAGGTTGGGAGTGGGGAGGAGAAATTGCGGGTGAGCTAATAATTTTTTCGCCGCTTCATAGTGCATGTCAGTTAGTCGTTCGTTCTGTTTGAGATTTTTTTATGAAGGGTCACTTCGCAGAGTGACCCTAAACTTTTTTTCCGATTATGCTTTTTTTCGTTTTGTGGACCTGTGTGCAGCCGATCCAGTTGAGGGGCTTGGAAACTTGGAAGTCATGGTTGACGACTTACGAAAAACATCTGAACGATGACGCCAAGTCGTTCTTGAGCACCTTTGTGTCGAAGGAGATCGAAGTTGCGATCGATGACGGTGTCTGGCATGAGAGGATTCAGTCGGGTCTGATGAGAAATGAACCCTTGGAGTGATCCAACACTTCGTGATCTTTTGTTCGAAGTCATGGGGCGGAGCCTTCGAGGCAAAAGGTTAAGGGGAAGAAATGCATCTCTTTCGACACCTTTGAGTTGCTTGTTACCGAGTGCGGGTCGAATATACCCGACGCAGCGGATGTTACAGCTTATGTTCCTCGAAGCCTGCTCGTCTGGATCAAGCTGTCTTGTGCGACCAAACAGTACTGCAAGGACACGAGACAGCACCCATTGTCACACGAGTATTTTGACATCATCATATCTGTCTGCAGGTGGGAAATGTACCAGGTCCTAGAGCAGGGGAAGACAGGTGAGGATTGGGACACCTCCCCGCTGACGGAAACGGATGTCAATCTGCTCTTGAAGAAAGGGTTCAAGGCTGCACAGTTCGACTGGGATGTCTTCGGCGACTTTCTGATCGCCATGGACCACTCGGTATCTCCCGAGTTGTTCAGGGCTGGTTCGGAAGTGATTGAAGATTTGGATGGGGTTAGATCGCACTTCCTTTCGTCGTATTCAGTGTGGATGGCGCAGTTTAGGGTGAACCCAGACCCTATTCTTCCGAGTCGAGCTGTTGAATTGTTTCTTCAGTTGTGCGAGGATGAGATCCTGCGTTTTCGTCAGAGTGGGGAGTTCGACATGGCCGGACAGTATGAGCCCCCACGAAAGGAGGTTGTCGCATGGCTTGAGTACAAGGGGATCGACGACTGCCTGTCGTTAGTGACGGCGAACATAAACGAGAAATCATGGAGTCAGGACATGCTATCTCACTTGTTTTTTCTTCGGACGTTTTTCGAAAACGAACTGAGCCACACAACTCCATCTGAGATGTGGCCGATCGGACAAGTGTTGCGGGAGTGGAGATTTGACATTGAGGTAATTATTGACATTTGTGTACATTTTTATTCAGTCCGTTTAGATTAGTGTTGTGTATTTCTTTTGTTGAAAATTGTTACTAACGATGAACGCATTTCTTGCTCTCCTTCCCGCCAGGAGGGTGACATTCCATGTTTTGAGGGACAAAGTCCTTCAGCGTGGAAACCGGAGGTAAGCAAATGCCGCTAAAGGTTCGGGGTCGATTTGTGAAGATAGGATATTCAAGAAATAGTTCCTGTTTTGACTGACTTTGTATATTTATCTGAACGCACGTTTCGTCTTGCAGGATGACGATCAACCTTTCGAAGAGGTCGAAGGGATGGGGACGGAGAACGTAGAGGTAGGAAATTTGTTTCATTTTACTGTTCAAGCTTAGGGTTGGGGTCGCTCCGCAGAGCAACGTTAAAACAAAATTAATGCTCGTTTTTTTTATGTCATCGTCTGAATTATTATTTTTTTTTTTCATGCAGGAGGTGGACGAGAAGGAAGAGGAGGAGAAGGAGCAGGAGGTGGACGAGGAGGAAGAGGAGGAGGAGCACGAGGAGGAGGAGGAGGAGGAGAAGAAAATGAGCCCGAGCCAACTCCGAAGGGGAAGGGAAGGCAAAGGTTTGTACAATGTTTTTTAATTTTTAACGCTGAAGGTCGCGCTGCAGAGCTAGGATGCCAGAGTTCAGATTACTCTTCTTAATACATTTCGCTTCATGTGTATGTTGTGTGTTGTTGGTATACCTTCCAGCAGGCTAAAAAAAGGCGACGACGACATTCCAGGATCCCAAGAAGCTTATTGACAGAAAGAATAAGGTGAAGACTATCTGTGATATTGGCGACCTCATCCTAGGCAAGCCCCCTAAGGATGTTACGATGGGTGCCGGGGAGTTTCGCAAGTATCTCACCCAACTACGCGTTGAGCGGCGGCCGATTTCGCAATGCAATCTGACACCTTCAACGGTGAGCTGGCCTATGATTTCGTCAACCAAGTCAAGTCCAAGGGCACCGAAAAGTTCAAGTGGAAACCAAAGGAGTACACGGAGGCGAAGGTGGACAAGGTCATCAAGTTCATGAAGTTGGATCTCAAGAGAAGGGATCGTGAACGGGCGAAGCTGCTTGAGGGTCAGGCAAAAGCGTCCAAAAAGAAGAGGGATGCGGATAAAAAGGAGAAGGGGAAGGATAAGGGGGTGGAAATGGAGGATGACGCGGCCGGGGGGAGAAGGGCGGGAAGGGAAAGAAGGGGAAGAAGGCGGGAGAAAAGGAAGAGGTGCGTTTTTTGCGGAATTTTTTATTTAGAGGGGTAGCTCTGTGGAGTGAACCTTTTTACCTTCTCCGTGCTTTGCACCCTATTCGGTATTTTTTGTCTGCACGCCGACTATTTGCAAACGTTAAACTATTTATTGTTTTCCTGTCTCATCTTCGTCAATGCTTCCTCCAGGGTGGCGAGGGGGAGAAAGGCGGAAAAGGAAAGAAGGGGAAGAAGGCGGGAGAAAAGGAAGCGGTGCGTTTTTGGTGATTTAGATTCAGAGGGGTAGCTCCGTGGAGTGACCCTTTTTACCTTCTGTGTTCTTAGCACCCTACTCTGAGATTTTCCTACGCTCGCGGACTATATGCATACGTTAAACTATTTATTGCTTTCTTGTCTCATGTTCGTCAATGCCTTCGTTCAGGGTGCCGAGGGGGAAGGAGACGGTGACGGAAGGTTGGCCGGCAATGATGCCGTTTTTGCACTCGTCAAGGAGATGCTTAACTACGTCGAAGCCAGGGGCAAGGCGCCGGCGTCGGATATATTAAAGTGGCCTACCTTCTCCCCTTTTCTTGAGCTTCTGAAAGCACTTTCAAAGCTCTTCAAGGAGGGGATCCTGACGAGTAGTGGAAAGGTGGACAAGGAGCCGATCATCAAAGATTGGAAGATGGCAACGACCGTGGACTCCGAGAAGGAGATCAGGGACAAAGCCATTCGGGACGCGAATGCTGTGCGGGAATCCCGTTGGATTCGACCGAGTGACTTCATCGATACCGGTTGCAATAGCATGCGCATTCACACCGTCAACGGGCTGATTTTGCCTGACAACATGAGGCAGCGGTTGCTAAGCGATGAGGTGTTCAGGGAGAACGGGCGCATCTTGCTGAATGCAAAGACAAACAGTTTGCATTTTAAGGTGTGCATCCCTGTGTGGCAGTTCGCCTTTCAAGCGCTTGCGGAAACCAAGCCAAGCCTCTTCGCCAAACACATCACGTCCACCGGCCCTTACCGGGATTGGCTGAAAAAATGCCATGGCGCTAGGACTGACGCGGAGTTCGTGGGCTCGCGTTACTTTCGCCCCTTGTCCGACAAGGAGATTGAGAAGTATCTTGGAACCAAGTCCACCGCTTCTTTCCTCAAGAGAGGTGTTGAGTTCCGGACCTATGCACGAGTCGGGGAACAAGACGACGTTCTGCCCTTTGATTTTCAACCAAGGGAGGTCTTCAGCCTAATAAGCCAGGCCTCCTTAAAGGCATTCGACCCAAGATTTCACGAAGAACATCCTGATGGCGAATATCTCGTTCTTCGATATGCGGTGGTCGACGGAAACCACTATTTCAAGGGTTTAAAGTCTTTCAAGCAATTGGAGGGGGAATGGACGCCCGGTGTGACACATGTTAAGAAACTAATGTGTGAAGGGGGGGCAGCGTCTGAGAACGCGAAGGACAGTGCCGCGGCGGCTAAACTTTTCTCATCCCTTATGGAACAATTCCATACTGGGTACGGGGGAACGAACGTCATTCTGCTTCGGGGGGCCGACCTTCTTCCAAATTGGGACGAGTGTAAAAAGTTCCCGGAAATATCTGTAAGTGGTAGTTCTATCTATGGCAATGGTGACGCTGCAGTTCCACCACTTCGTCGTGTTATGTCGAGTAAGGGTCGCACTGTGGAGTGACCATGTCAAAAGTCTTCCTTTATCATGCATTATAAATGCGGGAAGTCGCACACAGAAACGACAATGGCAGTCAAACTCTCATCCCGACATATTTCTGGGGTGGTTTCGCAGAGTGACCCTAACTTACCGATTTCGGCGCTGAAGACCATTTTTCGCGCTCCCGTGCGTTCATAACGTCACGCTGCAAGTCGACCCTTGAATTGTTCTTGTGTGTCAATTTTTCGTTCCTCTGTTCGTGACAGGAGGTTGGGAAGAAGAAGCTGGATCGCCTATTCGAAATCTCCAAGGGCGCCAATGCCGAAGATCAGGCGGTAGCGGATCGGACGCTTGGGCAGGCGCTTCTGGATGTTTGGAATTACAACAGGCTGTACTTGCACGGCGTCGTGAAGCAGGGCAAAGGGCATTTTATTCCCGATGGCCATTACACGAACCTGCTGGCGTACATCCTGCCGGCCACCAAACAATCAGTCGGGAGGGAAGGGAGTTTGGAGGGGAGTAAGGAGGATAAGGGGGAGTTGAGGGAGGAAGAAGGCGAGCGGAAAAAAAACAAGGCCCAACCTTCCCAAATTTCAAATTACAATCGAGTTCTGGCGAACACCTTCCTGCGCCTCACAAAGGCCAGGCCGGATGATGAGAATGACGTCACACCAGCTTCTGAGGAGACTATGACTCTCAGATGCCGGTTCGCTAACGCCGAGGGCACCAAGAAGGGGCAAAAGGTGTCCTGGACGTCTGTAAGGAACCTGGCGTCGTTTCCGATGATGGACGCTGTGTGTGAATGCATCATGAGTGGGGAGGTTGGGCCCGAAAAGCTGTCAAAGTTGGTGGAGTTGGCCAAGGACGTACTTGAGTGCGTTCGCCAATTCATCCTTATTAAGTTTCAGGAAAAGCCCGACTTGGATGGCGAATGTAAGGGGGGGGCTGATATGGAGTACAAGGCTTCTCGCTTATTTGAAGAGGTGTTCGGCTGTCGACTACTTGGGCGGATGCCAAGGAACAAGGACGTCGTCGATCGATTCCTTGCATTTTGGGAGAAGGCCGTCATCATCACGCGCAATGTCGCCTACCTCTTAAAGTCCGAAGGTCTTGCCAATCACCTAAGGATTCCGAGAAAGGATCTGATGGATAGCAAAATCGATCTAGTGGATCTCCTCGACAAAACCGCTCCGAACTTCAGCATGAAGGGTTCGCACGGCCTTCTGGACAAGGACTTGTATCTCCACTATCAAAAAAAGATGGAAGGAGGGGAAGGGAAGAAGGAGGCGGTTGTTGAGGCGAAGGAGAAAGTTGCAGGGAAAGGGGGGGAGAAGGTGGAAGAGAAAAGTGCTGAGCCGATTGAGTATAACTGGCGCAGCATTTCCTGGGATAAGATGACCGTCTGGTATTCTTCTCATAGTCTCCCTAAAGGCGGCCCTGACAGGAAGAAGGCATTTGTGAGGAGGGTGGCGGCGGAGGTGGCGGTGGGCGACGGTGAGGGCTTCCCATCCACTTTCGCGAGGCAAGACGATGGCCTGACGCCACTACCGTGCTGTAGAATCCTGAATTTGGATGGTGAGTTCGGCCGCAAGTGGACGTCCTTCAAGGACTTCTGGTGGGGTGACCATGACCTCTTTATGGTTCCTCCAAAAAAGACAACTGTCGAACGAGCTTCCGGTTACCACAGGAAGCTTATCGAGCTAGCGACGCAGTTTTTCGAGGAGTTGCGTCCCATCGTGGTCGTTTTTGGCGGAAAGAAGTCATTGGATGGCTTCGAAGACTTACTGGTTCGGATGGGGAAGATGCCTGACGTCTCGTGGACGTCATTGGCGAAGAAGAGGAAGGCTGAGGATGACGCGGAAGGAGATTCGGATGGGGACGAGGGAGGCGAGGGACAGGGAAAGGAAGGAGGGTCGACTCGCAGAGCGACGTCTACGGGGGGAGAGAAGTCGTCACCGCAGAAGACGTCTAAGGGGGAGAGAAGTCGTCACCGCAGAAGACGTCTAAGGGGGGAGAGAAGTCGTCACCGCAGAAGACGCGGGACAAAGGGAAGGGTGGGCAGCGGCCGTCTGTCCAGCCGCAGCCGGAGTCACACCCTTCCAAAAAGCTTCGAAAGGCAGTTGTTCAAATCTCGGACGACGAAGATGAAGCTGAGCCTGGCGCTTCTGCCCGGCCTGTCGCTCCTTCCGCGCCTACGCGCGTTTCAAAGTATCCCAAGAAAGAGCTTCGAAGGCAGCCAGTCGAGTCATCATCATCCTCCTCCGAGGAGGAGGAGGAGGAGGAGGAGGGGGAGGAGGGAGGAGGGGGAGGAGGGGGAGAGGGGAGGGGGGAGGAGGGGGAGGAGGGGAGGAGGGGAGGAGGAGGAGGAGGAGGAGGAGGAGGAGGAGGAGGAGGAGGAGGAGGAGGAGGAGGAGGAGGAGGAGGAGGAGGAGGAGGAGGAGGAGGAGGAGGGGGAGGAGGAGGAGGACGGGGATGACGACGAGGAGGAGGAAGATGGAGGGAGGCGAAGGGGTGATGGAAGGGCAAGGGGTGGAGGGGCAGGAGGGTCAACTCGCAGAGCGACGTCTGAGGGGAGGAAGAAGCCTGCCGCGCCCTCCAAGTCTTCCGGCTCGTCTCGACCCAAGACAGCTGCTACTCGAGCTCCGAAAGGAATAACAAAGGGTGAGGAAATCGCTGTTTTGGTCGTGGCATGTATCCTGAATTTTTTTTTTAATTCGTTTGCAATCTATCTACGTTGACTTTAGTCCGTCGTTGATGTGCCGATTGGTTACGCGCAGGTAATGATGTGGTGCGGGCGAACGCTGCGGTGGGCTTCGGTCCTGCAGCTAAACTTACTGCTCAGTCTGAAGGGGTGGAAGCGAATGCGCAGAGCCAAGAGCCTTATGAGAAGCCTACGCTGTGGATGAGACTTATGGACGGGGAACAGAAACACGGAGCACCGGAGTGCTTCTGGATTGATGGGTGGGCCGAGAACACCATGAGAAGGGCCAATGCGAGTAGGGAAAAGCAAAAGTATACCAAGTTACAGGAGGTGAAGTTGTACGGGCAGGTAGGTGGATACGATCGGAAATGGAGGGACGTTTGCATGAAGTTTTTTCCAGAAGAGACAGAGGGCGGAAAGTTGCATCGGGGCAAGTTCTGGATGCCTTTGGACTATGTGAAGAAGGTGGTGACTCTGATGGACGGAAAGAGTTGGAATGATGTGGCAAAGTGGGCACCTGCGATGTCCATCGATCCAAAGAGGAAGAAGTCCAAAACAGAACAGCAGAAATTGGAAGCAGAAGCAAGGAGCAAGAATAAGAAGTGACGTTCGAAGACTTTATTTTATGTTGGACGAGTCTTTAGTAAATTCAGTCGACTCCGTCTCAAGTGCGACGAATGTATCCATGATATTCTTCAATGAAACAATGCAATTTCACGCTAATGTAAAGTTTTTATGTCACACGAGACTTACAATGAGATAAATACCCACAAATTGTAATATTTACGTCAAATTTATACGTTCGCAAGCCAAAATTCAAGATTTTTGCCTCAAAATTGAAGGAAAAGTGTCACACACTTGGCTTGGACCGCGGAACATTCGAAGTGGGCCCGGCCAGTCCGCCGCTGACCTAGGCGGGGCCGGGGGCCCAGCGGGGCCGGCCAGGGCGGCCGGGCGGGCGGCGGCGGCTGGGAGCAGGGGTGGGGGCGGCGCAGCTGTCCCCATGACCTCGGCCGTGGCCGTGGCCCAGGCACGAAGCCGCTTGGCTGGGGCGCCGGGGACGTCGTGGCGGTGGGGCCGGCCGAGGCCGTCCGGGTGCCCGAGGCGCTTATACCAGAACCAGGCCCCCTTGCCGTCGTGCTTCTGCTGGCAGCTGCGCAGGTCCTTGACCATCTGCTGAGCATCTGCCTTCTCAGCCTGCTCGTAGGCGGCCCTCAGAGCTGCTTGCAGCCCAGGTTTGGCGATCGGATCTCTGTTGCGGCGGAGCATCTGCCTGGCGGCGACCACTGTCGGTGCGTGACGGTGGATGAGCAAGCTGCCGGCGCGGAGGTAAGGTGGGGAGGGTGCGGGCAGCCAGGCGATACTTGGCAGCGACACCACGGAGGATGGATGGATGGGTGGGTGCCAACAGTCCTACCGATCTAAGCTATCTACATCAGCTACCTACGACATTTATCTAACAGCATTACTACAACATCTATCATATACATTAAAAATATAATTACTTACAGCAGAGTGAAATCACTCAAACCAAAGCAAACGCCCAGCTATAAACCTATATACAGAGCCATGTCAAAGCTCTATACTACGATAAGACCAATGGAAACGCCTAACGGGAGGAACCTAATAGCCCTGCTGCACCGCAAAATCAGCCCGCGTACGGCGGAGCATGATGTCAGCCATGGCCCGAGTCAGCGCCACCGACAGGCGCTGACGCCAATATGACGTCCAGGTCCGCGCCGACCATGGGGCCCGCTGGCCCTCCAGGTCCAGCCGGTCCTCCCGGAGCCGGCAACACTCCTTGAAGAAGGCGGAGGTCAGGGGCCCCATGGCCCCAAACTCCTCCAGGACAAAGGGCACCACACGATGGTGCCCGACGTCGCCGTAGGCCAGGAGCTTGGCCCGCTCCGCCCGGTCCGCCGTGTAACCTGCCGTGAGGGAGGCCCCAGCCACGTGGCTAAGAGCCAAGGGCCGCGCCACCGAAACGTCAATAAGCAGATGCCGGCCACCCCCCTCAAAGTCCAGCACCACGATGTCAGGCCGGTGGTTGGGGGAATAGAATATACATGCAGCACTATACATATACATGCAGCACTGGCGTGCCTCCCACGGGCTTGCACACGCGGGCGCTTCCCCACAGGGGGGGGCTCGTTGTCCTCTATGACCTGGGCCCACTTGGCCTTGTCCATCATCTTCTTCCAAATCACAGAGAGGCCTAGGCCCCCCATGTCCTCTACTAGCTGTTCTTTGAAGGTGTGGGCCTTGCGGCCTTGTGGAAGAACTGCGATGCCTTCAGCCTGGTGAGTCCCCTCTGCACTGGCCTTGTGCTGGTGGACTTCATCAAAGCCTTCGATTCGGTTTTCTGCCCTGCGCTGTGGCTGGGACATCCTCGCTCTGTTCCGGATCCCCCACCCCCTGATTGCTGTCATCCGCAACCTGTATATGAAGGGTCCACCACTTCGGTGCGCACTTCCTACGTACGGGACCACGCCACCATGCCCTTTACAGAAGGGTGTGTAGCAGGGCTGCGTGCTGTCTCCCTTCCTGTTCATTATTGTGGTCGAATACGTAATGATTCAGGCGCGCAAGCGGTTTGCGGCGCATAGTGGGTAGGGAACCAGGGGTGCAGGTCGACAACCGTTTCTGGCATGGCGGGGCGGACACGGAGATCCGGCTGGCGGACATCATCTATGCAGACGACACCACCCTCTTCGAGGGCACTGAGCACGTGCAGACGTGGCTTGACTGCCTGGCAATCGAGGCCCGTGAGGTGGGGCTTGAGGTCAGCAAGAAGACAGAGGCTCTGGCGATTGGGCTCACTTAGCCACCGCCCCGGACCTCTTTCTCCTTGACGGCTCTTGAGTCCTGTATCACATCAATCCAAAAACGCGTTTTGGTTCCCTGGTAATTATTTCAAGATAGGCTAATAGTCAGTTTGGCCTCAAATTTGGCACCAAGGTACCTAATCAGATATCTTATGATGCCATGTGGTCAAAAAATTTTTTGGGAGTCGGCACCATGGTAACATGGTGACATTTGCTAGCATAAAATACCGCACTTTTAGCACTTTCTGGCATGCATGCCTATATGAATGACACTAAATGAACTCAGTTGGGGCTATAACTTTGCACATGTTATAAACACATCCCATGCAGCATGCCCACAAAGTTTCAGGCTGGTTGGATCACAAAATGGTGACAGATGCTAGCATAAATACCCCAAAATGCAGTTTTTCAGGGTTTTCCAAGGGTTTCATCACACATATGCATATATAATGACACCAAATGAACTCAGTTGGGCGTGGAACTTTGCATATGTTCTAAACACATCCCATGCAGCATGCCCACAAAGTTTCAGGCTGGTTGGATGACAAATTGGTGACAGATGCTAGCATAAACACCACAAAAATGCAGTTTTTCAGGGTTTTCCAAGGGTTTCATCACACATTTGCATATATAATGACATCAAATGAACTCAGTTGGACCTGGGACTTGGCACATGTTCGAAACACATCCCATGCAGCCTGCCCACAAAGCTTCAGGCTGGTTGGATGACAAACTGGTGACAAATGCTAGCATAAATACCACAAAAATGCAGTTTTTCAGGGTTTTCCAAGGGTTTCATCACACATGTGCATATATAATGACATCAAATGAACTCAGTTGGACCTGGAACTTGGCACATGTTCGAAACACATCCCATGCAGCCTGCCCACAAAGCTTCAGGCTGGTTGGATGACAAATTGGTGACAGATGCTAGCATAAATACCACAGAAAAAGCAGCTTTCTATTGTTCTTACAAGGGTTTCATGGCAATCATTCCACCTTGGTGTACAGAAGGTTCCAAACAACACATCATTACATTATGCATCATATTTACAATGCAGGAAGGCATACTTGGGGGCACATGCCTATAGTACAATGCATTAATAACACAGCTCTAGCCAGCTAGCTAGCTATATAGTGGCTAATGCCACACCCGGGGGCACGTTCTCACGGCCCTGCTGCATCCTTTTCCTTTTCTTCTTCTCTGCATCTGACAGGGGCCTGCCCCCCATCTTCTCATCCACCAGCCTGGTGAGCACCCTGACGTTGGTGACTTGCGTCCGCTACCCTACCCCCATGGCACGCTTGGCCTTACGCTTGGTGAAGGTGGAGGGGTGGGTGCGACAGTTGGTCTGGGTTTTCATCACCCCCTTCCTCCAGTGCATGCGTGTGCTCCAACGCCTAAGCAGAGAAGCACACACACACACATACACACACACACACACGTCGATCCCTTACCCACACACACACACACATACACATGTATCCACCCACCCATGCATACACGTAGGCACGCACGCACGCACGCACGCACGCACGCACGAACGCACGCACGCACGCACGCACGCACGCACGCACGCACGCACGCACGCACGCACGCACGCACGCACGCACGCACGCACGCACGCACGCACGCACGCACGCACGCACGCACGCACGCACGCACGCACGCACGCACGCACGCACGCACGCACGCACGCACGCACGCACGCACGCACGCACGCACGCACGCACGCACGCACGCACGCACGCACGCACGCACGCACGCACGCACGCACGCACGCACGCACGCACGCACGCACGCACGCACGCACGCACGCAGTCATACATACCCTCCCTCCCTCCCTCCCTCCCTCCCTCCCTCCCTCCCTCCCTCCCTCCTCCCTCCCTCCCTCCCTCCCTCCTCCCTCCCTCCCTCCCTCCTCCCTCCCTCCCTCCCTCCCTCCCTCCCTCCTCCCTCCCTCCCTCCCTCCCTCCCTCCCTCCCTCCTCCTCCCTCCCTCCCTCCCTCCCTCCCTCCCTCCCTCCCTCCCTCCCTCCCTCCCTCCCTCCCTCCCTCCCTCCCTCCCTCCCTCCCTCCCCCTCCCTCCCTCCTCCCTCCCTCCCTCCCTCCCTCCCTCCCTCCCTCCTCCCTCCCTCCCTCCCTCCCTCCTCCCTCCCTCCTCCTCCCTCCCTCCCTCCCTCCCTCCCTCCCTCCTCCCTCCCTCCCTCCCTCCTCCCTCCCTCCCTCCCTCCCTCCCTCCCTCCCTCCCTCCCTCCTCCCTCCCTCCCTCCCTCCCTCCCTCCCTCCCTCCCTCCCTCCCTCCCTCCCTCCTCCCTCCCTCCCTCCCTCCTCCTCCTCCCTCCCTCCCTCCTCCCTCCTCCTCCTCCCCCTCCCTCCCTCCCTCCCTCCCTCCCTCCCTCCCTCCCTCCCTCCCTCCCCCTCCTCCTCCCTCCTCCTCCCTCCCTCCCTCCCTCCCTCCCTCCCTCCCTCCCTCCCTCCCTCCCTCCTCCCTCCCTCCCTCCTCCCTCCCTCCCTCCCTCCTCCCTCCCTCCCTCCCTCCCTCCTCCCTCCCTCCCTCCCTCCTCCCTCCCTCCCTCCCTCCCTCCCTCCCTCCCTCCCTCCCTCCCTCCCTCCCTCCTCCCTCCCTCCCTCCCTCCCTCCCTCTCCCTCCCTCCCTCCCTCCCTCCCTCCCTCCCTCCTCCCTCCCTCCCTCCCTCCTCCTCCCTCCCTCCCTCCCTCCCTCCTCCCTCCCTCCCTCCCTCCCTCCCTCCCTCCCTCCCTCCCTCCCTCCCTCCCTCCCTCCCTCCCTCCCTCCCTCCCTCCCTCCTCCCTCCCTCTCCCTCCCTCCCCCTCCCTCCCTCCCTCCCTCCCTCCCTCCCTCCTCCCTCCCTCCCTCCTCCCTCCCTCCCTCCCTCCCTCCCTCCCTCCCTCCTCCCTCCCTCCCTCCCTCCCTCCCTCCCTCCTCCCTCCTCCCTCCCTCCCTCCCTCCCTCCCTCCTCCCTCCCTCCCCTCCCTCCCTCCCTCCTCCCTCCCTCCCTCCCTCCTCCCTCCCTCCCTCCTCCCTCCCTCCCTCCCTCCCTCCCTCCCTCCCTCCCTCCTCCCTCCCTCCTCCCTCCCTCCCTCCCTCCCTCCCTCCCTCCTCCTCCCTCCCTCCTCCCTCTCCTCCCTCCCTCCCTCCCTCCCTCCCTCCCTCCCTCCCTCCCTCCCTCCCTCCCTCCCTCCTCCCTCCCTCCCTCCCTCCCTCCCTCCCTCCCTCCCTCCCTCCCTCCCTCCCTCCCTCCCTCCCTCCCTCCCTCCCTCCCTCCCTCCCTCCCTCCCTCCCTCCCTCCCTCCCTCCCTCCCTCCCTCCCTCCTCCCTCCCTCCCTCCCTCCCTCCCTCCCTCCCTCCCTCCCTCCCTCCCTCCCTCCCTCCCTCCCTCCCTCCCTCCCTCCCTCCCTCCCTCCCTCCCTCCCTCCCTCCCTCCCTCCCTCCCTCCCTCCCTCCCTCCCTCCCTCCCTCCCTCCCTCCCCCTCCCTCATTCATACACCCGTTCATTCATGCATGCAGCCGCTCATCATTAACACGCCTCCGTTGGGAAACTCACGGGGTATGAACTATGAAACGGGCGGTAAGAAAGGAAGAAGGAGCCGCCTCCCCAACATGCCGCCCGGCAAAGGCAGCGATGGGCCGTCCAGGAGGGAAACACTGCGCTTTGCCTTGTACGCCGGGGTGCGCAGGCGACGTGCGGGCACTGTCGCGTGTAAATTTGCCTGCCCGCCCCAGTCCTTCTCGGAACGCCTCCCCAGAGCATGCCGTCATGGTAAGAGCTCTTTTCGCCCGTCGCCGGAAGCTTAAACCACAAGAATACGCCGGTTAATGACCAGAAAATGGGGGGTTGTCGACGTTATAAACCAGTAGCTGTGGTTTTTCCCGCACCCCGAGCACACTCCGGACGGGGCCAGCAAGCCCCGCCCGCAGGATAAACACCGGGCGATGTTGCTGCGCCCAAGCGAAGTCATATAGCTGCAAGAAAAGACGTAAAAGCGATTAAAAGCACGGCATGCAGTGTTGCCCCTGTCAGCGCTCCTATAATTCTCACTTTTTCGCGGAAGGGGCGGAAAAATCGGAAACGCAAAATTAAGGGAAATCCTACGCTGGGTTTCTTTGAAATGATGTAAGGAACTGGTAGAACGTGTTCGCTTCCACCGTCAAGTAGTTTGGGCAACGAGACCTTACCTTAAAGATGCACGGGGCTGGTCGGACGGTGAGCAAAAACTGCGCCAACTGCGTGCTTGTCCTCGTTCACACCCAATACAGCAGCGTTTCGCGAGTTTTTTTGTGAATATTATTTTTCCCTATGACAATGTCGTTCGAACAAGCGAAATCCGGTACACAATGGCTTCGTATTCCGTGAGCAATAAATTTTCAGCTACCATAGCCGTGCACACCGAATTTCAGTCAACATTGCACGCGCGCACCGAATTTCGTCAACTTTCGCGCGGGAATTACCGGGGAACCTACCGGCGCTGCGCCGGATTGATGTGTATCGGGACCGCGTCAAGTTGCTGGGCAGCCTACTCCCCAGCTGAGAGGCCGATGTGGACCACCGTATCTCCCTCAGCGAGGCCACTACTCAAGCATTGGTAGTGCACTCGGCTCCTGCGGCCTCGCCATCGGCATCGCCTGATCCTAAACGCAGTCGCCCACGGCAGAATCGCGCCCAACAGAACCGCGCTTTCGGCCCCAACCAAGGTTTCCAGGTCGCCGATCACGACTGGACCAACATGTCCCCGGCAACTGCCATGCATTGCCTCTACTATGGTCCAGACTACGCCTCGCTTTACGACCTGTGCCTCCATTTCCACGACACCGACCGCCTCATCCACCCCGGCGGCACCTGGGTCAGCGGACCCAGCTTTCTGTTCGGGTGCCCCCGCCCCCAACTCCAACACATCATCCTCTGCTCCCTTCTCCAGCACTCTGATGGCGAAATCTGGGCTCCATCCATCTCCGCACCCACACTCCGTTCCATCCAAGTACGGAAGCCTTTCAGCAGCACGTGACCCCCCTTGCTGCCGATGTGGCAGCAATGGGAGGCACGCTGGCTACTGAGATCCCTCACCTTTCCACCACCGCCGCCTCCACCTCCACTGCCATTTCCGCCTCCGCTGCCGACATCAAGGCCCAGCTCCTCGACCTCGACCAGCGCCTCCAAGCCACCGCCACCGCCCTTGAGTGCTTGCACGACTGACACCGCAGGCCTCACCGCCCAGGCGGTGAAGAACATCGCTGCCCAGCCGGCATCAGCTGGCCCGGCCAGCGATGTTCCTCCCACCAAGACCTGGGCGGACTTGCTTAAGCACCACACCACCTTTAATTAATTAATTAATTAAACTTGTGCTCCCGTTGGGGAGTCACGGAGCACCGAAGTGCTTTTAATCCCTGTGTGTGCACTACAGGAGAAAGGGCAGAGACCCCCAGTCTCCTTCATGCCAAAGGCATGCCACAGCTGCATTCGGGCGCGCTAGCTAAACGGACAAGCTAACGATCCGGCAGTCTGTGGGTGCAATAAGACCCATGTGAGCATATCATAGCAAGGAGCGTGCATGGCAAGTAATCTGAACATAGCCAGGGCGTAGCATGGCTGTACTAGGACTAGGCTAAGGCTATGGCTGGTTGTGTACCGTGCGTTGGCGGCACGTGACTAGGTGTGTTGGCACAGCTAGGCAAACATTCTAGGCATGGCTGCCTTAGCGGCAGTGACGCCAATGGTTACAAGCTAGGGCTATTGCTATTCTAGCCCGCTGGGGGCATCCACATCTTGTGGTTGATCATCAGGTCCCCGCCCCTCCAGTACACCTTGGGCTTCACCACCTTTACGACCTCCACCATCGCGGCGCAGCTCAAGCAACAAGCACTCGACCTTCGTGAGGAGGCCGAACTCGACAAGCGCAGCCGCAACGTCATAGTCAAGCACTTCGACCAGCCGGCCGACGATCGAGACCTCGACGAGTCTTCTCACGGCATTTAAGCGCGACATTCTTGCCCCTGGCATGCAACTCACTGGTGAGCTGCGGATGTCGGCTGTCCGCCTCCCCAGCGCGCGGGGTAATTTTTAACGCGGGGTTAAACTCGTGCTCCCGTTGGGGAGTCACGGAGCACCGAAATGTTTTTTATCCCTGTGTGTGCACTTGACAGGAGAAAGGGCAGAGACCCCCAGTCTAGCTCCTTCATGCCTACGGCATGCAACAGCTGCATTCGGGCACGCTAGCTAAACGGACCCCCTAACGATCCGGCAATTTGTGGATGCAATAAGACCCATGTGAGCATGGCATCGGAGACTGAACAATTCTCGAGTGGACACGTGTGTAGTACTCCTACACACACAGATCTCGAATGATTTATCTAGTACCAAATCCGAAAGGCTTGCATCACTCCCCAGAAAGGAGAACTTTTGCGGATGACTGTAGGTGTCAGTTGGCGATGCCTTAGGATCAGGAGACGTCCGTCCTATAGTCAGCAAAAAGTTGGTGCGAGAGGTCCCCAGTTCGATTCCAGCCTGGATTCATTTGCAGATCGCGTTTTCCGCGGACCGGCACTGAACGCAAATGGTTTTCACCTTTGCGGCGTGCCAAATCAGAAAATGGCATAACAAGCTAGGAGCGTGGGCAAGTAAGCTGATCATAGCTAGCCATGCAGGACGTAGCATGGCTGTACAAGGACTAAGCTAAGGCTATGGCTGGTTGCACCCGGCCAGTTAGGCTCGAAACACACGACCTGATCAAGCAAGCTGTTTCCGGCCCCACCGTCTAGGTCATCTAGTCGCTCTACACGTAAGCCAGCCAGAATTTCAATTCACAAGGCTACACATTTCCATCTCCATTCATATTCAAAAGATAACGGCAGGCTCGAGCTACCATGGTCCGGATTCTTCCGATTTCTGGCCTGTGCTGGTTGTCTCTTCAAGATATTCATCCCTCTGTCTCCCTCCATGCAGATCTACCTAGAGATAGCCACGCGGCTCCCGCGGCCTTCGAACGCATCTTTCCTCTCAGACAACTACCCTAATCCTTCCACGGCGTTGGATCGCCATGCGTCCAGGCATAGTTGGACATCTCACTTCATATTCATCATCCTGAACGACTCGAAAACCCGGACAAGATAAGGGCAGGCTCGAGCTACCATGGTCCGGATTCTCCCGATTTCTTGCCTGCGCTGGTTGTCTCCTTGATATCTGTTTGCTGCTGTCACAAAAAACATTGAAAAAATACCAGGAAATTTTCTTGAATTCTACGGGATGTAAGGAGTCGGGGTAAAATTGGCTCTTTTTTAGCAAATTTAGCAAATTAGCAAATTAGCGGAAGGCGGGGGCCGAGATTAATTAAGAGGTACCTTGAAATTAAATAAGACGCATACCTCTATCGAGATATATTCTGATCAGACACTCCGCAAAGGTGAAAACCTTTGCGTTCAGTGCCGGGCCGCGGAAAACGCGGAAAACGCGATCTGCAAATGAATCCGACCGGAATCGAACTGGGGACCTCTCGCACCAATTTTGCTGACTATAGGACGGACGTCTCCGGTTACCATGGCATCGCCAACTTACACCTACAGTCATCCGCAAAAGTTCTCCTGTCCGGGGAGTGATGCAGATATATGTTTGGAGGCAAGTTTCTATTGGCGTTAATTTGTACTATTGTACGACAACTGTCAAGGGTGACGGCATGTACTGAAATCGCGGATACTTTCTAGATCGATCTTGCGCATTCGACGGTTAAAAGGCAGAGCTGCGGTTGAAAGTACTGTACGTGGGGGGGGATGGTGTTACAACGGGGGGGGGGACGCATTTATGGGGGGGGGGGGACGGTGTTACAACGGGGGGACGGTGTTACAACGGGGGGACGGTGTTACAACGGGGGGGCGAGATTAATTAAGAGGTAAGTTACCTTGAAATTAAATAAGACGCACGCCTCTATCGAGATATATGTTTGGAGGCGAGTTTCTATTGGCGTAAATTTGTAGTATTGTACGAAAACTGTCAAGGGTGACGGAAAGTACTGAAATCGCGGAAGTGTCGCGGGGACGTTTCTACTTTCTATCTAGATCGATTGCGCATTCGATGGTTAAGAGGCAGAGGTGCGGTCGACTGGCAGTACTGTACGACGGTGTTGGACGGAATTTCCGGTTAGCGATGCGGTATAAAGCTTTGCATGTCACGTTGTCGGATCTTAGCCCTTGCGTCGCGCTATGCTGTGGCGAACTTATTCTCCGCCGTCAGATTGCACCGTCGATGAGCGTCGATGCTCGTCGATGAACCCAACGCAAGCCATGTGACGGAAAGAAGTAAAAATTGGTGCGGCGGCCTCTAAGGCTGAGTTTGGTAAAGTACGGGACTTCTAGCCCGGCGACTCCGCGTCGAGCAGTCCGCAGGTAGTCCGCCGGCGTTAATTTGTTAATTTTGTTAATTTGTAAACTGGGGACAACCTAGTCAGAAAAAAAAGGAGTCCGTCCATTGAGTTTCAGACAAAAAATCTTGTATCTACTATGTCTGCCCTTGTCAGATTACAGCGCAATACATCGCACTCTAAGTTCCCTACAACGCGATGTATCGCATTGTAAAAAAACACGGGTTTATTTGCATTGGCATCCTAAGTCAGACACCCGTAAATTGATCATTACCAGAGTGATAAGTATTATTGCAAGTTGTTGACTATTTTAGCTCTTTCTAAAGCATTGAGCGGTTGCAGAAGGTATCCCTGAGACAACCGGCTTAAGCCAGGTACAGACCCGCTGCTGCCTTCTATACTAGTGTAAAAACAAATGCGGGCCAACATGTCATGCTCATACATGCAGCAAACATTTGCGAAGTAACTACTAACAGCCACCAAAGGCCACATGCACCGCTTTACGGGCAAGCGGCCCATTAGCAAATCTTCATAGATGCACAGTAATCGTGCCCTCTGAAAAAAAAAAGTTTGCTCTCTGACTACTGCAGACGGCAGGCTGCCCTAACACACATGGGTATTTAGAGCCCTGCAAAACCCCTTCCCTCACTACTTGTCTATGCAGCGAGTCCTCTCAGCTCTCGGCTGCTGCACACAGCACGTCAGAGCCGAGAACCACATGGGCCAAAGACGCACACAGCAACTGACAGCGACACGTCCTTACGGAGTGCGGCGATGTTTATCAGTGTACCCTGTGACGTGGCCATGCACAAGCTTCCCTACAATAGGCCACCATCTTGCTGCTGCCGCGGACAAGAGTGCGAACGCAGGGTTGCCTACACCTTCCCCCCTCACATGCCTAGGCAATTCCTATCATCCATCCATGGCCCACGCAAGTGCAGTCCCATCGAGACACCCGACTCTAGGGGACTGGCCCATCCAGGCCGTGTCGATTAACCTCCCCAGGCCCGCCTTACACGTCGCCACCCTTCACGACCAACGTATACGGCCGCTCTGGGCCGCGGTACTTGCGGTAGACAAACACACCCGCACCAATGACCACCAGGACGAGGGAGCCGACAGACGCAAGCGCAATCCAGCCTGTGAGCTCGATGCCACTGCCATCCGAGCCACCCTGGATGCCATGCTCCCGCTTCTCCAGCTCCACAACCTTCTTGGCCAGCAGTGCCGCGTTGATGCCCGTGGTGCTGCTGTCGGGGATCTCTGACGATGCGGTCACGCCCACCAGCGTCTTGCACTGCTCATTCAGCGACTCGCCATCCGTGAACCGCTTGGTCAGGCAGGGGCCCGCCACGATGGACGCGGTCAGCCTGTACCCAGGCTTGCCCAGGTCCTTGCAGTACTCCTCAAAGTCGTTATCGCAGACAAAGGTGAGCGGGTGGCGCTTCCGGTATTGCCACAGTGCAGCCTTGACAGCGCGGCCCATCTCCTTGGCACACGGCTCCTCCACGTTGGCGGAGTTGTCAACGAGGCACATCATCACGTCAGCATGGTCGCCATCCGTCTCCTCATCCTCGATCGAGCACAGCTTGGCGACGTCCTTCTTGCAGGCGGTGCTCACGCCAGCATCCAGCTTGTAGTTGGACGCACGGCGGTCCTCCTTGGCGCGCACCTCAGCCGCGCACGCAGACGAGAACTCCACGTCGTTGATGTGGTGCAGCAGGCAGGCAAACTGGCGGCCCTGGCCTGGAACAACGTCCTTGCAAAAGGTGTTCAGCTCAGTGCTGCACAGCTTGTGCAGCTGCGGCTGCAGGCGCACATCTGAGTACTGGACCACCGCCAGCTTGTCCTCCTCCAGGCGGCACTTCTCGGACAGGTCTGCGCGATGCTCGCGCAGGCACTTGTGGCCCAGACCCTCGCCCGGCGCCACGTCAGAGCAGAAGGTCTCGTAGTCCTCCTTGCAGGCCTCGCGCAGGATGGCGTTGTTGCGGAAATCATCCACCTGCATCTTCTCCACCTCAAAGACCTCCTTCTTGCACGCCTCGCTGGTCACATTCGCCTGCTTGGCAATCAGGCACGCGAGCACCACGCCCCCGCACGCCTGGCCCATGAAGGGGCTGCACGCATCAGCACAAAGCAGGTCAATGTCAGCGTCGCAGGCGCGGTTGAGACGGTAGTTAAGGCGGTAGTCCTCTGCCGCGCGCTGCTCGTCACGCTTGATCTCGTTCTTGCACTCGGTGGCCATGTCGACCTCGTGCACGTGGTCACGCAGGCACTGGATCACGCGCGCATGGCCGTGGGGTACGCCCTTGCAGAACGTGTCGATGTCCTTGGTGCACGCCGTCTTGAGCGGGTACATGAAGTCAATGTCCTCCGCCATGCGCACCTCCTGATTACCAGGAGAACGACGCACAAAAAAAATGAAACACAGACGTTCTTCATCAGTAGTCTTTCAAATGGCTTCTACTGCAAGTCTGTTCAAATTGGTAGCTCTTTGCCATGTGCAAAACCCAAGAGCAACAAGTTCATCCGATGAAAACATAGTACGGGCATAATGCAGACATGAGCACTAAGTAAATTACCTGGTCGAACAAGGTGGCGCGGCACTCGTAGGAGAGCTGCTCGCGCAGGTCTTGCAGGCACCGGATGACGCGAGCAGAACCAGGAGCAATGTTGGCACAGAGGCGAGAACGGTCCTCATAGCAGGCATCCGCAAGCGCAACATCGAACCGGATGTCTTGGCCAGCACGAACGGTCAACTTGTGGACGCGCTCCTTGCACTCAGGGGAGGTAAGCTCCTCCTTGTAGTCCTGGAGACATTCAATGACGCGGCCATCGTACCCAGCAACTGCATCAAGGCTATCCTTCTCATAACCGCAGACAACCTCGATATCCTTGGCGCAGAACTCCCTAAGTGGCGCGTCCAGGCGGAAATCGGCTGCTCGGCGCTCCATCATAGACTCGAACTGAGCCTTGCAGTTCACGGAGAAGCCGGGGTCATTGCGATGGTCCTCCAGACAGTCCTTCACGCGGGCGTTTCCAGGCCTGACCTCAGGACAGAACTTATCCTTGTCCGCCATGCAAGCACGGCGCAGGACAGCGTCCAAGCGCAGGTCGTCGGCGTTTTCCACCTCCATACGGAACAGCTCCTCCTGACAATCCCAGGAGAGGGACCACCTCTTACTCCTCATGCAAGCCAGGACGCGTCCTTCTCCCTCCTCAACATCCCCGCAAAGCTCCTTGGCGTCTTCCGCGCAGAACTTGTTCACGAGCGCATCCAGCTTGAAATCCTCAGAAGCCTGCTCCATGGAGCGGAAAATCTGAGCCGCGCACTTGCTGGTAAGCTGATCCTTCATTTCGCGAAGGCAGGCGATGGTCGACCCCCATTCCGGATACAGGTCGGTGTCATTACAAAATTTAGGGATGTCTGGTCGGCAAGCCTCCTCCATCTTTGTGTCGATGGTGATATCCTGAGCGCGCTCAATCTTGAATTCGCGAAGCTCCGCTTTGCAGGGCGAGCTGACCATCTCGACCTCAGGATCCAGTCCATTCTTTTCGATGCGAATCTGCTTAGTAAGGCACTCAGAAAGCCTGGAAAACCCGGGCTGAACGTCCTTGCAGAAAATCTGAATGTCACGTGAACAGTTCCCGGTCATATACACATCATCGTACACATCCATAGGGACGACATCTGCTGTAGCACACGCGGAAAAGAAAGCCAACAATAGCCCACAGGCCAAAACCCCAGCCATTCGCGCAGCCATGGCCACCAGCACACGGCTACTCCGCAGCCCTACGGAGCCGCTTGTCCGCAAAGAACAAAAGACAGGTCGATCCCGCCTTCTTTTCGTTGGAGTGAAAGGCGTGGCAGGGGGGGGCCGCAGCAATCGGACGGCTCACGTTTTGATCCTCAGCCGCTGAGTGGCAATCGGTGAGCTCTGCGTGTGTTGGGCCCGTCAATTGCGACGCGTAGGGCCGGCGTCCGGCCTGCCAGCGCCGAAGAATTAAGTGATGCGCTGTCCGCGCGCGTGCAAACAATTAGTTACTACGAGTGTAAATAGTTCCTGATAGTACACATCATCAAGCGTCACCAAACCAGCATGATTTAAAAATTACCAGCCCTCCAGGAGCCCTCCGCATGTTCCCGCGGTTTCATGGCCATGCGGTTCCGAGTTTTTAACTTAGTGCGGACTTGGACAAAAACCCTGGACCCAACTTCATCACAGTACAGTACAGTATGTACAGTAATAACCGGTTCGTCCCTTTCGCATCAAATTTCGCATCCCCCCAGGATCCCCGTATGTCAGTCATACAGTGTACTGTAAGTCACCGGGCTTGTTGCCAATAGACCCCACGCCGCTCATCGAGTGATACTAGACCCCTTCTGAGAAAACCTACCCCGACTAAAATACTAAATTAGTCGGGGGTTTTGTCGGGGTACTGTTTTGGGGGGGATGCGAAGCATCCCCCCCCCCTTAAGCTTGTAATAATTACAGTTTGACGTGCTGTTTCCCCGAAATCCTTCAACCCTGTTTTTTTCGTACCATCCTAGCCGCAGAGTCATGTGCTTTGCGCCACGATCCACCGTCCAACTAGTGTGCGCCAGTGGAAATGCTCAAATGGCAGAGAATTGGAAACGGCCGGAATGCGGTAGGAAATCGTAGCGAGGCTATGGCGGCGTAGAGGATAGCAGGCGATAGCTTCGGCCATCCGCGACCAGCGACATACCAACGGATTCGCCGTGAAAAGGTGCGTCTAACGATACCCATATAAGCAACTTTCATTTGGTCCTTGAGCCGCCACGCTATCTGTGATGTCGGCTGGCAAGGCGTACAGGAAGTACGGCTGATGCCTAGAGGCATACAGAATAGCGTGACGGCTCACTACAAATGGACCTGGAATAGTGGTAGAACAGCTCAGGAAGCTGGACGCTTCCTGGTAGTGCTGTTTCTACTCACCCTTTACACCTTTAACCATGCGATCCTGCTGAGGAACAGGCTCTCGCATAACTCGGTGACCGGAAGTCACCATGACACCCGATACAGACCCAACCTGACATTGCAGTCACGGACGGTGCAATGCAGGCTTTCCCCCAGCATAACCCCCGGAATGGGACACCTTTTTTCGCTATCTAACTCTTTATTGCTCCTGTTGTCCTCGTTGTCATACCTGCAGATTACCGCCTACTACACCGGATGGCAAACCCCGATCCCTCCTGGGAGGAACGCCTTCGGCTGGCACAACCCCAGGGTGACCTACAAGCGCTGGCGGCGGGAAAAATACCATGGACTCCAGTGTTGGCCTCCAGCTACGCTAATATGAGCAAACGCATGCTCGTCCTCGAGGTCCAGGGCAAGAACCTTTCTCAAGCGGATAAACGTGCAGCCGCCGCTACCGTGGCAGGGCGTTCAGGCCAGGTGATTCAAGGTCTCAAGGGCCACCCCAACATTGAGATCTGTTTCTTTACTCCGGAGACAGCCAAATCGGTCCTGGACACCCTCACAACGGTTAACTCCCACCCTGGGGTCACCGTGGGCGGAACATTTATCCCGGTACGCTATTGGCGCCATACAGACCTGGCGGGGACATACCACTTGACCCTGCACAACGTCCCTGGCTGGATCCGGACTCGAGAGACCCTGAATGAAATCTTTAAGCCCTACGGATCGCTTCATGGGTTGAACCTGCCCAACAAGGTGGAGGACCTTCCTCGCACGGGTGGTGGCAACTCCTACCAAGCCTACAGCATTGTCTGCAGCTACACGCCCCGGTTCGAACCGGACCAAGGGCTAGGACTGAACGGCACTGGGCAGATCTACGGGTGCCCCGGCGGCTATTCCGGCACCTCGCCACGCTGCCTACCGGACATTCTGCAAATCCCCATCATGGAGTTCGACATTGCTAAGCTGGCCGACTCTCGGGTGACTACCCAAATCAACATGGAACCGCTGCTATGTATCACCTGCATGTGCTCGCGTGAACATTTATCCAACGCGTGCCCAGAGGCCCTCAGGCTTGCAGCTGCCAAGCAACAGCGGCTCGGTGGCCTGCAAACCGAGCAGACCCAGCGGCGCCCCAGAGGCGGTCCCACCGCACGTGCTCATCAACCGCTACATCATGGGCGGCTACGGCGAATGGGATCTGCAACAACTAGACATCCCCAAGGACGCCTCGGTGGGCAGCCACCTCTACCCATACATCACCTCGGCCAATCAACCCAACAAGGTACTCTGCACCGTCGCTGCGGATAACAGCCCCAGCTTGTTGATGCACAAGCCCATGGGGGCTAGGACAGGGCGGCCACTTGACATCTGGACGGAAACGGAGGACTTTCTCAAACGTAACCAGCTCGACACGCTTGTACAAGTCTCGCGAAACGCGCGCCGGCTGTCCATCATGTTAGACGCTTCAATTGACTACCGCCCCAGGGCTGGCACCATCTATATCCTGAAAACACTAGTGCCATGCCTCACATCCAAGGAAGGAGACTTCGCAACAGCCGGGGCTCGCTTGGTCTGGACCAACGAGGAGGCCGCACTGAAATCCATCGGGGTTACGTCGGCCCAACTCAAGAGCATCCTCCGACGCGTCCCCGGGGCGAACTACGTGGATCCCCCGGGAGCGCACAACCAGCCGTCACCGTCTGATCCGGCGGCACGGCTGCCGGCCCTACCCCATGATCTCGACATGATGCCCTCCTCAACTGGCTCTCTCGAGGAAGCGCCAGCGCAGGACGACCCCTCGGCCAAACGGGCGCAGCCAACGGTCACCACAGCCGACGCAACCAAGCGGGCGCGTGCATCGTCTTCCAAGGCATGAGAGGTACGCCAACGCTTGCATCCTTCTGCATTCTCTCTCCTTCTACTTACTTATGAGTCAACTTACTATAATATCTTGGAACGTTCAGGGTCTAAATACTTATGGTGTTCGCACCCAGGGACAGTCTAAAATATCTGCGCTCCAGGCACAACTAGCCAGTATCACTCAACCCTATGTCGGCCCATCTCATGAAATCTGGGTAGGCCTACAAGAACATAAATTTCCTGGAATAGACGCCAAAGCACTACAATCCTTTACAAGACGCACCCCAGACATGGAACGCAGATGGGCATGGGCACGGGGGACTAGTGGAGGCACTGCATTGCTACAATATCGACGTCCGCCACACCCTCATGTTCAACTGCACCCATGGGCCCAACACATAGATACTGCTCCCAACACATGGCAGGGTCGCTGGACCCGGCAATGCATCTCCTGGGGCGGTAAGACTGGCTATATTATATCGGTATATGCCCCCAACGAACACTCTGACCGTATAAAATTTTTTGATGATTTGTTTGCTATGGTTGCCCCCCTCCTGGACCAATCTCATGAGGTCATACTGATGGGTGACTTTAATGTTGACCTAGACCATGGCCTTGGGCTTGAGACGACCTCGTTAGCCAACCACCTCACACGCCTCTCACTACAAGATGTTATCAAACCTCGCGACCATCTGCATACTCGCGAGTCCACTCGTCAGGGCACCCGCATCACTAGTCGTCTAGACTACATATTTATGTCACCCTTTTGGGCATCCCTCATTTGTCATGCAGAGGTCATACGCTCCACAGTTTTTTCTGATCACTACCCTTGCCTTCTCACCATGGTGTATCACTCCAGCCCCCCCAGAGGACCAGGCGTCCCTCGCCTCAATAAAAAGCTGCTGGCTGACCCCGCCTTTCGCACCCTAGTCCGAGAACAATGGCGGGACTGGAAAACTAAGCAAGTAGACTACCCAAGCACTACTCTCTGGATGCAAGCATGCCTCTCGCACATCCTTGACTCCTCTAAGGCATACGATCTAGAACAACGCCGCATAAAAGGCAAAGACTACAATTACTACAAACGAGTTATCACTATGTTGCAATCCAAACCCCGCCTAGCCCCGCACGAGTTAACACGACTACAATTGTGCCAGACTGAGATGGATAAGCTACGCCTTGAACGCCACGCAGAAGCCCTAGATGTGGAAAATACATGGTGGCATGTCAAAGGTGAACGAATGAATAAGGAATTCTTTGCATTTATCCCACCCCCGCGCTCACAAACCACCATCACTGAAATTACAGACGAGACTGGCACCCATACCACCCCTCAAGACATCCTACAATCTGGACATGCTTTTTTCTCCACCCTGTTCCGGACAGAACCCGACCCCTCTGCAAATACAGCCACACAAAAAATCCTCGATGCTATTCCACACCGCCTCTCTCCGTCACAACAAGCTCTACTAGACGCCAGCCCCACTATGGAAGAAACATCTCTAGCACTTCAACATCTCAAAACCGGTAGCGCACCTGGTGCAGATGGCCTTCCAGTAGAGTTTTTTAAAACGTTCTGGCCCCTCATAGGCCGGGATCTCTACCAATGCATCCTGGAAATCTGGAACACCGAAACTGTTGTGGGCCAGTGGTCGGAAACAATCCTCATCCTCTTACACAAAAAAGGGGATAAAACAAGTTGGAAAAATTATAGACCCATTCGCATGCTCACAGTCCCTTACAAACTAGCCAGCAAACTCTTGCAACGCCGTTTCTATAGTGTACTAGATAATCTGATCGGCCCGGAACAAGTTGGATTCAGGTCCAACCTACACATCAGCGACAGCATCACCATGATCATGGACATTGTTGATGACGCATGGCGCAACAATATTATAGGTCTTATTTTATTTTGGGATTTTGAAAAAGCATTCGACCGCATATGCTGGAAATATCTCGAGGCTATACTACACGGGCTTGGTTTTGGACCTAAACTTATTAAGGTCAGTCTAGGCATGATCAAATCCCTCACTTGGCACCTACTAATTAATGGACATAAATCCCAAATAGGCCATAGCACACGCTCCCTCCCACAAGGCGACTGTCTCTCTCCCCTTCTCTTTTTGCTCGCTCACGCTGGCCTCTTCTTTCTTCATCAACAGGACAGCCGTATTCAAGGCTACCCCATCCCTCACCACACACGTGGTCTGTTTCAAACTGCCTACGCCGATGACACTACTAACATTTGCACCTCCTTGCGTGATGTTGATGCTGTGCTTGACAATATATCTACATACTGTACCGCCTCCCAACAACGCTGCAACGTGCAAAAGTCCACGGGCTTGCATATTGGCAGAACAACCAACCCGACTCTCCAACCTACCAACCTGGCGGTGACATGGGTCCCGCCAGGAGGATACCACCTTTTGCATAACTGCCCTATCGGTCGGACAGCCGAAGGGAGGTTATTGGAAGTCAAAACCTTTCTATACGACGAATCACAACAACTGGGCAAACTTACTGGTGTACAACAGGTGGCCAACCGCTGGGCTGGCGTACACCGCCTCAGCCTCCGGGGCAAGGTCCTCGTCACGAACCAGCTGCTGTTCTCCAAGTTGCTGTACTTCGGTCAGGCCCACCCACCGGATGAACACACCGTGTCTCTTATTCAACGACTGGGGCATAACTTTGTTTGGAAAAAATCGAGCGATCTCAGCCGCCAGGTACACGGATGGATCAGAGAGTCAATGTCTTTTATGCCGTGGCCTCTTGGAGGACTAGGCTTACACAATATGCAATGGCGTTTATGGTCTGTGTATGCCAAACAAGTTATCTCTGCCCACATTGGTGTCAACACACACCCTGGATGTCTTCTGGCACGTGTAACCCTCTCACGTCTTACTCATCACTCCAATGGTATTTCCTGGCACTCTGGAGCCGCACTGCTTACTGCTCGCCTCCCCTCCCCTAAGCTCACCAGAGGTCTTCCTTGGTACTGGGCTCGTATATGGCAAGGCTTTATGGCACTTAAACCCGACCGCCTATTATTCCCCACACTACGTGAGGAAGTTGCACGCCAACCCCTATTCTTTAATGATATATACCTCAACCCCCTTAATCGCCCCTTCGGATGCTTAAGTGGCCCTAACCCCTATGAAGGCTTCATAACATCCCCCCACCCTGTAACCACTATTCTCCACCTGTATATTCTCCACGGTGACTGCTACCGCCTCTTAACATATAACGAACTGGCTGCCTGGGTCCCCAATATGCCTACTTATGCTGCCTGGGCCGCGCTAGTACAAGCCATACCCCCACGCTGGCACACACTCATGACTTCTCCCCGTGCCCCCTATAAAGCTGGTGAATGGTGCTGCTTTTGTCCATACAGCACGACCGCAACATGCTCGGGGAAGGTGATCGCAGAACTCCCCCTTGGAACCCTGCACGTTCAACTACTGGCGCCGCTGAGCGGCCACAATGGCTGTTTGGCTCAACTTACAACTGCAGTGGTGTTCCTCCCCACCCAGCTATGCCACCGGATTCGGGTTGTACCTTGGTCCCTTGAACAATCATGTGTATACCAACCCAACCCCAACCTTCCAGACGCTGCTATTATTTGGCTACATGTGGGATCAACTCGCCTGGACATGTTGTCATTGGATCCAGTGGAATTTGGCTGGGTGCTAAATCAGGGTGACAGCAGAATTGTAAAAGGCCTTTACGAGTACACGGCAGAGTGGGGCTACACAATGCTCCGGCATAAAAACCATCAATTCCACCCCGGACGGACACGCTGGGGCGCTACTGAGTGGCCTGGCCACACCTGGGTCCGCAACATCACCCTCGCCGTTGACCACCCGCTGATTGATCGCCGCGCGACCGACGTACAACACCTCTTGATGCACCGGTCCATCGGGGTAGGGGAGATCCTTCACCGGCGATTTCACCACCCTGCTACTTGTTTATGTACCAACCCCACTGAAACTGTGGAACACCGATTTTTATGGTGTAACCTCCAGGGAGTTTGGACCTGGTTGATTGGTTTATGGGCAGCCTGGACATCTGAGCCTATCATACCGGTGTCTACCCGCTCAATTATCTTTGGCATCACTGGCACCCCTGGCCTTGAGCTCACCTTTTCACAACAAGCGTGGATATGGCTCCGCACATGCATGTTATATACAATCTGGACGGTGCGAAACGATGTGGTGTTCAATAGGCGCACAGTTTTCGACAAAGCTGGGGTTCTCTCACGCTTCATTTACCTATGGAACTCCGGCATGCGACGCTACTGGATGGTTGCAAATGAACAAAACAAAATCTGGGACCCTGGCGCGGACCAGGATAAGCCCAGCCCACTTGAGATCTTTCATGACCTCATGGGCAAAAACAGGATCTTTACCCACATGCCCAATGACAACCCCTTAGAAGTCCAGTGGCTTCCGTGGTCTAGTAAGGCTCCGTTTTAGCCACTGACATCTTGATACCCTAGGCTTAGCAGGGATTAACTACTGGCTATATTTGGAATAAACGTACACCTATTTACCTGGAAATGCTCAAATGGCGTCCCCTATTCACACGCTGTCGAAAGATATTGGCTTCGCAAACTCTGTGCTCGCCAGATAAGGATATGTACATAGGAGATGCATCATGCAGGTACACGTAAATAATTTTACCGTACCGTATGGTCATTGACTTAATTAATCAACAATGGCAAAATACGCATTTAGGCTCGTCAGCGCCATGACGGCGTGTGCTTTGCTACGAGGATGGTTTGCCACGAGGATAGTTGTTGAAGAACCGTTGCCTACCGCCAGTCGTAGTACAAGGCAGCGCATGGCAATTTGCTAACCTGACCAAGCTAACCCTTACCAAGAATTATGGAGCCCGTAGAACAGGAAGAACCCAATGTGGTAGTCCAGATCAGCGCTGGCGGCCATCACACAGTCGTACTGCTAAGTGAGTCGTGCTGCGAAATCTGCTCGCATTGTGCTTTGCATAATTCAACTCGTGGGCGCGAGTTGTGTACATAACTAACCCATGTCATCTATAACTAAGCACTAGGAATTGTTTATTCGATGGCATATGTTCCCGCCCACGCCAATTCTTATGTCTTTCGTTTAGGTTGCGGCGCGGTTCTGGCCATGGGCAAAGGTGAAGATGGGCAGCTCGGACTGGGGGGCACGGAGGAAAAAGTGTTTCCTTGCTTGGTTTCAGAAGTGTCAGGCGGCGACATCTCCGCTGTCGTGTGTGGTGCCGATCACACCGTGGCCCTGTCGGCGGAGAAGAAGATGGTCTATGCTTGGGGATGGTGCGTGCCAAAGACTTGCCTCAACCTTACTGTCTCAGCATGGCATGTGCAGAGGTACTCCCACTTAGCCGTACCTAGCTGCGTGCACTGCACAATGAGTGCTCGTGGGACCTGGGCTCGTGCTCGGCCCTTTAGCCCTTAAGCACGAATAGGAAGCCTCATTTCCATGCGCCCCCCTCACCTCATGTGTTGTAAAAGGCAACCAGATGGCGGGCGCCTAGTAATAATCTCCCAGACGGCTGTGACGGCTGGTACAGCTGGTCAGGGTGGCGCCACTAAAATCCTCACATCTAGCGTGTCCGCCCACCACAGACAGCACACGGACGTGTCGTCTTGTGTTTGTTGTCCCTGCGCTTGCTGCGGGTGCAAGGGGCCCGCACCTGGCTCTACAACCGGCAAAGGCGCATGACACTAGGTCACCGAAAGTGAGCGCACCGCATCATCCCACTCTGGGTAGTGGGCCGGTACTAGTCCACCATGCACTAGTGCACCCGACCATGCCACTCTGCACCAGGGCGTGACACTAGGCCAGTGAAATGAAGGGCGCCGGAATAGGCCACTAGGCACCGCGAACGGCCAGCCTGCGTGAGGCCACTGGGCATTAGGCCACTGGGCATGAGGGCTGAACCACTCGGCACTAGGGCCGGCGGCACCAGGCTACTCGGCGCTTGGCCACTCAGCACCAGGGCACGCAGGATGAAACCTGGGATTGTTGGGGGGGTGCCAACCGAGCGCTTCACAAAAAGAAAAACCAAGTTGCTTGGGGGTGCATGCTCGCTGGTGCTGCGTGGACGTGCTGACCTTGCGGCAACTGCTGGCCCGTCACTAACCTCCGTGCTCTAATTCTGGCGTCCCCGTGTGCTGCCAGGGGCGACTTTGGTCGGCTCGGCCACGGATCGTCGCGCGACGTGTTTGTGCCCATGAGCATGGAGTCGCTGCTGGGCCGCGAGATCTCGCTGATCGCCTGCGGTGACAGCCATTGCCTCGCGGTGGAGGCCAACGGAGCGCTGCTATCGTACGTAACCCTTGCGCTAGTGGACAAGCATGGCACGCTTTACGTGCGCGGTTCTGGGCGGTGCGCAAGCCAATGGAGCGCTGCTATCGTAGGCAGCATTGGGATGTCGTGGATGCCAGCACAAGCATTGCACGCCGCGTGGGTGAGCTGTGTGTGTGGTGTGTGCTGGAAGCCGGTCGCGTGCTGCTACTGTAGGTTTGCATCTGCACAAGCATGGCAGGTTGGTTGGTATCCATGGGACAACCAGCACAGGCTTGGCATAACTCTAGTATAGTGACCATGGTATCCATGGGACAACCAGCACAGGCTGGGCATAACTCTAGTATGGTGACCATGGTATCCAGTGCGCAACCAGCACAGGCTTGGCATAACTGTAGCTCTTAGATCAAAATTTTTCTGCATTTTATAAATAGCTTCACAACCTGATATTTCTTCTTTTTTCCCCTCTAATATTTAACAAATCATGTTATATATCTGTTGAATTAGAAAAAAAACGATCGTCGGTTAAAATTTGAGAAATATTCTTAAAACTGATAGAATCGTTATTATTATAATAGGCAATATTTTCGAAGTAATTTCTCGGCATGCCTAGAATAACGGAAATATAACTAGGAATTCCTTTTAAATACCATACATGAGTTACAGGAGATGCCAGTTTGGTACGTCCCATGCGATGTCTACGTACACCAGATTCAATAAGTTCTACTCCATATCTTTCACACACAATACTTATTTCTGAATTTTTATTATATCTAAATCTAACACGTTTACATCTTCCACCATGACATTCCCAATCTTTTGCAGGACCAAACATACGTTCAAAAAATAAGCCATCCATTTCAGGTTTTAAAGTTCTATAATTAATAGGTTCTGATCTAGTGCCTTCACCTACTAGTTCTCCCTCACTGAATGTTCTTTGACCCCATTGAAGTATTCTTTCAGGAGCTCGTACAGTGACCATGGTATCCAGGGAGGGAGGGAGGGAGGGAGGGAGGGAGGGAGGGAGGGAGGGAGGGAGGGAGGGAGGGAGGGAGGGAGGGAGGGAGGGAGGGAGGGAGGGAGGGAGGGAGGGAGGGAGGGAGGGAGGGAGGGAGGGAGGGAGGGAGGGAGGGAGGGAGGGAGGGAGGGAGGGAGGGAGGGAGGGAGGGAGGTATTTTGAGGAGAAGCAGTTCCAGGGTGTACCATCCCCAGTTGATGCGTGCACGGGGTTGACCAGAACCATTTACCCATTTGCTGCCACAACGCCCGTGTGCCTCGCTCACATGGCTCGCCATGACCCCCTCATGACTTGCGCGTGCACACGCTCCCCCCGATGCCAGGTGGGGCCGCAACCAGAACGGCCAGCTGGGCCTAGGCCACACCACCGACATCCTGCGCCCGCGCGTCGTGGAGTTGATGGCGGTGAGCCCTGTGATGCCACCTGGCGGCGCTGCGAAAGTTCCTTGTTGGCATGGCCCAGGTTCAAAGAGGCCCATGGTTAAAGGCTGGGGAGGGAATGGAGGGAGGGGAGGGAAGGAGGAAAGTAGGTTTTCCAACTAAGCACTTGTTTCCATTAAGAAGCCTGGTTCCAGCATGGACCGCCGACGTTTTGGTTTATATTGCCAGCCACCGTGATAGGCATGGAACGCGGGCGGCAATATACCGTGCCGGTAAGTTTCTATAGTGGCAAGGTGTTTTGCCCCATTGCTGCCCGCCCGCTTGGGTGAATGTGGGAATCGCTTGGCCTGACACAGACTTGGTGGCGTGACACAGACTTGTTGGCGTGAGCCATTATATACCCGTGTTTTCACACGATGGCGGGGGAACGGTTGTGGAATGCGGGGTTGCATACCTTGGAGGTGCATACATTCAAGGTGCTTGTACTGGAGGTGCATGTATTGGGGTCGATGAAGATGTGTAAATACTACTCCCGTGTATACTACTGTATATACTACTAATTATTTTCCCAAAGCAATTGCTGCAGTGCTGCCACTTGGGTCCAGGCAACTGGGGCCCCGCGGCTGATCCATGCAAGAGAACAGGGGTTCTAGGCTTTTACTGAGCCATGGGGACCCGGTTGCGCAGGGTATCAAAGCTTCGTTTTGCGGGTCATGACCATGAGCTCGTCAGGGACATGAATGTGGATGACTGTATCACTATGGTTACCTGGTATGCGAGATGTTATTATGGCATGCACTGGGAATGGCTACCAAAGAGTTAGAAGGCAGTCCATGGGTGGTCGTGTGGTCCTGATGGTTCCCTATGTGGCCAACCAGCCGCGCGCGCATGGGGACCCTCTCACTTTCCTCTGCCCCGTTCCCCTCTCCCTCGTACCCTCAGGCCCTCGCTTCTCTCTCCGTGCACCACTCTCCCTGGCTCAGACGGCCCCACTGCCCCATGCTCGCTGCCTACTTGCAAATGCCCCCAACCCCCTCTCCCCTTGCGAGCTCTCCCACACAGGACGTTCCTGTGGCGGTGGCGGCATGTGGCGCGGAGCACAGTGTGGTCGCCTCTCGCTCGGGCGCCGTGTACAGCTGGGGGTGGAACAAGTACGGCAACCTGGGCCTGGGCGACATGACCGACCGGAACGTGCCCCACCTGGTGGACGCCCTGGAGGTGAGCATGCCCTGCACGACCCTCTGTGGGTGTGTGCTGGTGTGTATTTTGTATGTGTGTGTGGGCGTGGGGGTGGGCGGGGGCGGGGGCATGGGCGGGGGCGGGGGCGGGGGCGGGGGCATGGGCGGGGACGGGGACGGGGGGCGGGGGCGGGGGCGGGGTCAGGGCCAGGGCCGGCGCCGGGGGCGTGGGCTTTCTTTGTTTGCGTGCATGTGTGAGTATTTTGTCTGTGTTGTGTGTGTTTCGAGTTTGTTTTGTGTGTGTTGTGTGTGTTCGTTTCGTTTCGTTTCGTTTCGTTTCGTTTCGTTTCGTTTCGTTTCGTTTCGTTTCGTTTCGTTTCGTTTCGTTTCGTTTCGTTTCGTTTCGTTTCGTTTCGTTTCGTTTCGTTTCGTTTCGTTTCGTTTCGTTTCGTTTCGTTTCGTTTCGTTTCGTTTCGTTTCGTTTCGTTTCGTTTCGTTTCGTTTCGTTTCGTTTCGTCTCGTCTCGTCTCGTCTCGTCTGGTTTAGTCCTGAGCCGTACTGTATCAACCACTAGTCACCGTAACGAAACGTATGCTTTCCTGAGTCAGCAACCAAAACATGGTTCCATGAGATTATGAGTTCCTGTCCCCTTCACTTAACGTCGTATCAAATGCACCAAGCTACGATTGGGTGCACCCCCCCATTAAAGTCAAGCATGCGTTGCAGAACCCAGGGAGCCCTGCATGGGAACCTAAGTCGAGCTCGCCGCCATGGTGGATAAGAACATATGGGGCGCACATGGGGCAGATGCAAGCGGTGCTTTGCGTGGATGATGACGGCAGCGGTCGCGACACTTCACCTGTCCCTGCCCAGGTGGCGTGGCGCACCCGTGCCCATGCCCGCATGCCTACCTGCATGCCCGTGGGGCCGACACACTAATTGCCCCCATCATTCACTCGTCCCCATGCCCACGCGGCCTACGCACTTGTCCCCCATCGTGCACTTGTCCCCCATCGTTGCACTTGTCCCCCATCGTGGATTCGCCATCATGGGACTGCGTGGCTTATTAATTAATGAATGCACTCATCCCCCTAATTAATTAATGAATGCACTCATCCCCCTTATTAATTAATGAATGCACTCATCCCCCTAATTCATGAATGAATGCACTCATCCCCCTTATTAATTAATGAATGCACTCATCCCCCTAATTCATGAATGAATGCACTCATCCCCCAAATTAATTAATGAATGCACTCATCCCCCTGCGTTCGGGTCGATGCAACCGATATAAATGCGGTGTGCCTAAACGGTGCCCGTGTGGCCACCACCTCTCCGCCCCCCCCTCAGGGCGTGGACGTGCGCAAGGTGGCGTGCGGGTGGCGCCACTCGATGGCCTTGACGGATGAGAGCCGGCTGTACACATTCGGCTGGTCCTTCTACGGCCAGCTGGGCCATGGGGACAACGTGGACCGCCCGCGCCCAATGCTGCTGGCCTACTTCAAGGGGAGGAACATTGTGCAGGTGAGGGGTCGGGTGCAGGTATGGGGCTGCGTGCAGGGGAGGGGGTAAGTGCAAAGGGAGGGTTCAGGTGCATGGGAGGGGCTGAGTGCGTGGGAGGGCTGAGTGCGGGGGTGGGCGCAGGGGGGGAGGTCGTGGGCTAGAGCCCAACGTGCCTGGGGCAGCAGCGGAGAGGCAGGTGGACGAGGGGCTATGCAAGGTGGGGGCATGGGCCGCCGGCAGAACCACCCTCGAGGGTTTTGGTATTCTGAGCCTGTTGGTCATGCCCTGACGGTTATTGTATTCTGAGCCTGTTGGTCATGCCAGGGTTGGCTGGTTATTGCACGCAAAGTGGTAGTGAGTGGGATGTCTCTGGAAAAGCACCTTGTTTCGTTCAAGTCGGGCAGCTTTTCTTTCCTTGCTGGCTTGCGAGTGAGGTCTCTTCCCCCGTCGTCCTCAAGGACGCCCACTATGCTTGCCCAGTTGCACATGAGTCACAGCTCTGGCCGGGGTTGCTACGCCCTGGATGGCTAGTGAGATGATTCTGCATGTGTGTATGCATGCATGTGTGTGAGAGAGAGATCGAAGCAGAGAAAGAGATTTTGAAGCAGAGAGAGAGAGGGGGGGGGGGGGGGGGGGGAGAGGGAGAGGGAGAGATGGAAGCAAAGCATGCCCTGTACATGGCACTGCTGCTGCATGATCCCTTCAATACAGCGTAGGATGGCATCCATGCCCTCATGAATACTGCCTAGGACGGCATCCATGCCCACAGGAACGGGGACAGTGGGGACGTTGCGGTTTTGCGCTCAGAAACGGGCCCAGCTGTCGCATCTGCCACCCGCCCCACCTGCACAATGTCCCCAAGCCCCATGGCACTCCTCGAGCGCTCCAGTGTCTCCCATGCTGCTGCCTGCGTGGGACGGAGCCGCTGACAGTTACATGCTCTTTGTTGCGCTCGTTCCATCCTCCCACAGGCGGCCGGGGGCTGGCGGCACTCAGGCGTCGTTCTTGACGACGGCTCCGTCTACCTCTGGGGTTGGAACAAGGTGGGGCCGGTGGGGTGGGGTGGTGACAAGGTGGGGCTGGTGGGGTGGGGTGGAACAAGGGGCGGTGTTATGGCTTGCAGCGCGGCTCATTGGGCATGCGCTTGCATCGTCTAATGAGAGCCATGTTAGTGCCAGACCCATTTGGTTGTGACGCTTGCATGACCCTGCATGGTGGCGAAAGGGACTTAGCGAGATAGCCACGTGAGATGGCCACCCATCGGAAACAAGGTTGCCGAGATAATGGTTGCCCATCTCTCATGTACATTTGGTGACTTTGGTGGCAGCTAGCAGGGCCACTGCGCGCCTGGTCCTCGTACCCGCTTGTGGGATGTCGTCATTTGTGCTCAAATTGTGAAAGGTTTACGTTGCTCCTCGCCCATCCCATGATGATCGCTCCTCGTGCATCTGGTCCCTCTGCCTCAGGGAGCCAGCCTCCACCTCCCTGACCCCCTGCACCCACTCGTCCCCTATTTGTGTCTTCTCCTGCGATTTCCCTCCGCCTCGCCTGGTGCACGAGTTTGTCCGTCTATCTGTTTGACGATCGCCTCCGACCACCCATACCCTTGCACTCCTTCCTCCCTCCTGATATCTTTCTTTGGAATGTTCTTATCCCCGCTCCCAGCCTCCAGCCCTCGCTGCCTTTCCTTCGTGTATACACCCGTGACAGCCACCTCAAGGCATGCTTGGCAATGGTCAGGTCTCCCCCATGCAGCATGCGAGGTTTCAGGGCTTAGGGTTTATGCTTAAGGGGACCAAACCAACTGTCGAGCGGGTGAGCCTAGAGCTGTATATGCACACCAGCGTTCGACTATTCAAGGATTGGGTACCTCACAGCATGCCAGGCCATGGCGGCTCTCAGACTGCCATGTTGACTAGCATAATCTCAGCAGTTCAGAGTGGCAGATTCGCTGTTGGTTACGAACAGTGGTATGAGTGTAGTGAGTAGTAGTGAGTAGTCTCGTTTTGGAGCCTGTGCTCACGCTCTGCGTTGGGTGCAGCAACGCGTAGCAGTGGCCCTGGCTGACATTGCTGTCCAATCCATGGCTGTCCTACCGCATGTGTTCGCTAATTCTGTCACTGGGGACCGTCGGCTGGTTGTTTGTTGCTGTCGTTCTTGGATCCTTGGCTGCGCAGTTCGGTCAGCTTGGTCTGGGCCACAACGAGGATCGAAACACGCCCGTGCAGGTGGTGCTGCCGGGGGAGGTAAGGGGGGGGATGCCGCGGACTGCTCTCGCCGCCACCAGGGATCACCAGCAGCAGCACCACCACGACGAACGCCACCACCAACTATCAGACCACCACCACCACCACCACCACCACCACCACCACCACCACCACCACCACCACCACCACCACCACCACCACCACCACCACCACCACCACCACCACCACCACCACCACCACCACCACCACCACCACCACCACC